>MINK01003609.1:0-21660 GCA_001735545.1 Phormia regina
AAACTTAATAACCCAGTTTTTAACAAAAACAAATCAAATAGCCAACATAATTTGATTAAAAACAGCAACAACTATTAAATTAAAAAACATTATAAATCAAAATAGAAAATAAAAATAAAAAAGAAATCAAAATAAACTACCAAAAGCAAAAACAAAAAAAAAAAAAAAAAAATAACATAAAACAACTTACTAAACTAATTATTTTCTACAAAAAAAAAAAAAAAAAAAAAAAAAAAAAAAAACGAAAAATAAGGAAGTGACCAATATATTTTATTTAACTAAAACACGAGAAAAAAATAATAATGTTTTTTAACGTTAAGAAAAAAGTTGGCTGCCAAATGGTGGCAACAACATGTATAAGCATTTTTTTTTCTGCAACAGCAAAAAAATGTTATGAAAATCACAATTATTACATTAAAACGTTTTTAAATTTATACTTGTATGGGCTTATATATTATTAAATTATTTATATATTTTTTTATAAATATTTAAAAATTTTACAGGCAATGCAATTTTATCAAGCATATCTTAAAGCCCGTCCAAATATCTTTCCCTCAACACCAAAAATCTATATTACTGGGTACACATTTTTTTTCGTTTATTGTTTCTTATAAAGTAATAATATTAAAAAAAAAATATATTTTATTTTTTTTTTTATTTTTTTGTTTTAAATACAAAATTCAAACAAGTAAATTATATATAACGTGCCTTGTTTAATTTATAACATTTAATTTGGTTTAACAACAACACTTTTTGGTATTAAGTATTTAAATAAAAAAATAACAGTAGCATATTAAATGGTAGCTTAGATGGTACGTGTAAAGCTTTAAATATTTCTGGGAACAGTCGATGGCAAAAGCATTAGAAAAATTGGAAATAAAATCTTTACTATAAATTATTTTGTATGACTATATATAGTCTTGACTATAGACTCTAATATATTCTTGATTATATGCTAAAATATAGTCTCTACTATAGACTATAATATGGGTTTGATAATGGACTATAATATAGTCTTGATAATGGACTATAATATAGCTTTTATAATAGACTATAATATAGTTTGACTAAAAATATAATAATAATATAGTCTTGACTATATAGTATAATATAGTTTTGACTGTAGACTCTAATATAGTCTCGACTATATAGTATAATATAGTCCTCACTATAGACTGCATTATAGTTTGGACTATAGACTATATTATAGTCTAGACCAGGCGCAGATCCACGGGGAGGGAAAAAAGGAAATTTATCTCCCCAAAATGAAAATTCTTAATGAAGAATGTTTACTTAATCAAGAAAGTTATGGAAATAATTGTTAAAATCATACTATTTTCCTCCCCAAAAAGCTTTGGGTAGACCCGCGCCTGTTCAAGACTATATACTAAACTATCGCCTGACTATAAACTATATTATCGTCTTTACTATAGAATATATTACAGTCTTGACTATTGCCTATAATATAGTCTTGACTCTTAACTATATTATAGTCCTGACTAAGGACTGAATTATAGTTTTGATTATAGACTATATTATAGTCTTTATTATAGACTATACTATATGCTTGATTATAAACAATACAACATTCTTGATTATAGACTATTGTATAGTCTTGAATATAGTCCATTCTATGGTCTTGATATATAGTATATAGTCTTTATTCTATTCTTGACTAAAATTTGTTTTACAATCTTGACTATGGTTTATTCTATGAACTTGACTTTAACTACTAATAACTAATACAATTCTTTTATATATTATTGACTACAATATATTCTACATAATAGTCCATAATTTGGACTATGATTTTGCCATTAAGTAGATATAATTTTATTAGTAGTTTGTATTGTATTTACTCCAATCTGTCCCTTAGTCTAGTCCTTAAGCTTTATTATAATCATATCCAAAGTTTAGTATGTTGCCTATAGGCTAAAAGTTCTTAATTTGCATACATGAGTCTCTTCAAACGGCCTTGCACCTTGTTACAATACCTCTACCCTTCACTGTAATTGTTATTGTTCTTTTACGATTAGCATTTTTTTAAGTCCCACTGTTGTTGTTGATACTATCTGCATAATTGTATTTTAATTTGTCTTTACTCTATGTTGTTGTATGGGCTCGTATGCTAACTATATTCATACTCGTGTGCTAAAATACAAAAGCAACTACAACAAGAAAAAATATAACACTTTCACTGATTTTTTGTTGTATAGTCATGTTTTATTTTTTTTTTCGTTCGCTGTTGCTTCTTTTTGTAACAACGACAACAAAAATGTACCTGTTGTTAAAAGTAGTTTTATTTTATTTTTATTTTCTTGTTGATGTATTTAATGTTTTTTGCACGTTTCGTTGCATTTCTTTCAGCGATTGCGCAACCTTATGCTGTTGTTGTTTGTTCATATACATAGTACATATGTATATATGATGATATATGTGTGTACGTTTAGAGTACTTGTTTAAAATTAAACTCGTCTTTTTGTCTGTCTGTCTATTGGTCGCTATAATATGTATGAGATTAAAATGTATGGTCACCTGTAGTGATTTGTATTCAGTGTAACTTCCATTAAACATTTAATAATGTGTATGAAATAATAATAATCATTTCATACTCATACATACATACTTGTTGCCGAAGCTTGTTTGTTGTTCAGTTATGGGTTTTGGTATTATGTTACTTTTTGTGTTTTTTATTATTATTGTTAAAAAGTACCAATTATTGGCTGCTCACACGTTTTTTGACTAATTTAGAAATTGAATTAAGCGTTT
This sequence comes from Phormia regina, assembly GCA_001735545.1. Taxonomy (NCBI): domain Eukaryota; kingdom Metazoa; phylum Arthropoda; class Insecta; order Diptera; family Calliphoridae; genus Phormia; species Phormia regina. The sequence goes on from MINK01003609.1 coordinate 2,770, forward strand.
TTTTTTTATAAATTTACATAGGCTAGCTTTATAATTTCATTGAGTAGTGGTTCTGGCATTTTTTTTCTTTTTTTAACTTAATACAAGTGAATACATACGTCAAATGAAAAGGTCGAAAGGTGTTTTAGACACGTACGTTTTTGTGCTTTTTTTGTTTGTATATTTCTATTAAATATTTCATGAGGGAATTTTGCTTGTGGTATTTTTTTTTTATATTTTGGCGCTTAATTTGTAATGTTTTGTGCGTGAATTTAGAATTATTTATAATTTAATAGTTTTGAGGGGAAATAGTAATTGAAATTGTTCTTACGTCTGTGGGAACAACGATAATTCAAATAAGTATTTTTCCATATAAATATTTCTTTACAATGTCTGAAAAATATGCAAATTGTTTTTTATTTGATGGAATAATTTTGCAAAATATGGGTTTGAATTAATTCTTAATAAATTGTCAGACGCAATTTTTTATAATTATGGGTTTTGGGATTTTATAAGTTTTTGCCATCATTATTAATAATGAAATTTTTAATTTTATAAATATTTGGGAGTACCACACAATGTTTTCATCTTTTATAAAATAATTAATGAAAAATTAATATAAAATAATGTAAAAATCAGAAAAATATATATAATTTCAATATATACTTTTAAATGGCAATTTTTTTTTTTTTAATAAGCATATAGATATTTTTTGAAACTTGCCTGTGCGACTAATATTATATATAGTACTAGTTTAAGTAACTTTTTTGGCGCAAAATTTCAATTTCGAAACTTATTTTCGAATTTTTACTCTAAAAACTTTTTTATTTTTATCAAATTGACATTTTTATTTAGCATTTTTTAGGAAATTGTGGAAAACTTTAAAGTATTTTTTAAAATTATTAGCCAAAATCTCAACGCCAAAAAAAGAAACTTAATTTTTTAATTCAAATATTTTTTATACCATAAGAGATAATTTACAAATTTTTTGTCTATAAAATAAATATATGGATATAAAATAACTTCATATTTGTAATGTTTCACTTTCAAGTTGCTCAACTATGGCCCACTATACAGCCCTGCTTGCATCAGCTACACACTCTAGCAAACATTATTTTTAATGCTTAACTGCACCTTGACACTACCATCAATTTTCCACATTTCATTTAAATCGGTTTAGTGGTTTCAAAGATCCAAACTTATTACCATTTTATTATTATTATTATTATTGTTATTATTTTTTGTAAAGTTTCTTGTTGCCTGCTATGGCCCACTGTACATCAGCTATATACTCCAGCCATTACTATTTTGAAAGCTTAACTGCTCCTTAACACCTCTATAAAATTTTAAAGTTTTATTTAAATCTGTTTATTTACCACTTATATTGCATATGGCCCCACAGTGCATTACTTAAAAAAAAACAGTTTACTTGTTACCTACAAATGCGGAATAATTGCAATTTAATTTCTTTTATTTAAATAAAAAGGAAAATAATAATAAACAACAAAAGAAAAGAGATAAAAAGCTATTTAATATGATTATAACATTACTTTTTTTTACTCTATTTAATACTACAGTATGGCATACTAAAAACAACAACAAAAAAAAAAAAACCAAAAAAAAAATCGAAACTGCATAATATTTGTATAACAGTAGCAACAACAACAACTATAATAAATTAATGAAAGTGTAACACACTTTCTGTAAAAAAAAATAAATAAACAAACAATCAAACTCACCAAATTGTACAACAAACAATAACAAAACATAAACAACTCTCTCATATAAACACACAAACACTAACTTGCATTAAGAGTGCATTAATAAGTAGATGAGCATATGATGAATGAATGAGTGAGTGCATAAATTAGTGAAGTATGATGAATGAAGAGTAATATTAATACAAAAAAATGCTAAAATAAAAGAAAATAAATATAAAATTAAATCTGTTGAACATTTTTTTTATATTATTTATTACATAATAATTTCTTTTTGCATTAAGCAAAAATAAAAAAAAAAAACAATTATTTATAAAAACAAAGAAAGTGAATAAATAAATAAAAAACAAAGAGAAATTGTTACGCATACGCTGTGTATGGCAGTCAACTGGAAATGCTATTATTTACTTATTCATACTCAGCAGAGATGAGAAAAGCTCTAGGTACTATTTTTTGGTACAATTGAAACAAGAAACATTTATACATTTTTGCAAAAATTTAGAAATGAACTTTAAACTACAGAACTTTTAAACTACATAACCAATTGGAAAAAATTTTTAATACCTTTAGAAAAGGAAAAAATTTATAACTAAATTTAATAATTTGAAAAATTTGTATAACTAAATTTATAATTGTTTTTACAAAAAAATTTGTGGTTTGCAAATTTGATAAATTCATTATAATCATTTTAAATTTTTATTATTATTATTATTAATTTAATATTTAAATTTTTTTAATAAAAATTTTCTTAAAAATAATTTTTTTTTTCTATTTTCTTAGTACTTTTTTCAATTCTTTTTATGTCATCCCTGTTAAATTTATTTTATTTTTAACTTTACTCCACAGTCCAATTGACTACATGTTAACTATAATTATTGTTAGTTTATGTTAGTTGCATTATTATTTTTTTCCTTTATCTAATGTTGTTATTGTTTAGCTAATAAATATTTTTCTTTGCCTTGATATTAAACGAGGCTAAATCTGCTCACGTTTATTGTGTGCTGCATTGCAAATATTTATTACGAATAAGCGTGTAACAATGAAAAAGAAAAAAAAAAACGGCCAATAGAATAACATTTTTATGAAATGTAGTTCATGTTATTGCGCATGTGCGCCATACATATGAATACGAATGTATTCGTTGCATGTTTGGCTGGCAGTTTTTCACTTTTCATTTCATTTATTTTATAGAGCAGTAGTGACATTCTAGTGTTAAACTAAAAATTGCATAATTTTGAAAATGAAATATAAGGAAATTGTAAGCAGCTCTGATTTCAATTTTTTTATTGTTATTTTTTTTATAAAAATTAATTTTTATTTTAGTGTTTTTTAATTTATTTAAAAGCGCTAAAATTTTATGGCAGGATACTAATATAGCCCATCATACTTATTTGAAATGACTTTTTATGTTCCGTATTTCATCAAAATATTTTTTAAAGTTAAGACCAAATTATTGGTGTACAAAGTTTACGTGAATAGCTGAACGAACGGACAGAAGGACAGACCTTGTTAAATCAACTAGAAAGTGATTATCATATTTTTTTTCTTTTAACTTTTTATTATTTTTTTACTTTTTAATGCAAAAAATTTTTTGCACAATTTTGGAAAAATTAGATTTTGTTTAAAATCGATTTTTTAATGAACTACAATTCAAATTTATTTTCAAGAAACGTTGCAAATAAAAAATTGCCATGTTATATATCATTTTAAAGGAAATTATGTCTTCTTTAATAAATGTATAATAAATATTATTATTTTGAAAAATTTTAGTACTTTTTTCTTGAAACAATGCGAACAAATGCAAATTATAGTGATATTGACTTCTTTCAAACATTTGAGACTGAATAATTTCTAAATGTTTATAGTTATCAACATTTTTTTTTCACGTGATATACAATTTTTAATGGAAAATTGATGAATTTGAAAATATGATAAATATATATAATTTTACTATATTTTTTTAGGAGTCGAAGTTGTTATTATTGAAAATATGGTTATTTTCGGAAATTGCCTCGTGTGATTAAGTTTAACGTACACTGTATTAGTTTTTTGCAGAACATTTAAGAACATATTGATCTATAGTTTAATATACAGAAGTACAAAAATCAAATTTTTTATAGACTCAAAAAATTTAACTTCTCATCCAAAATTGATCATTTTTGACTACTGCTGGATGTAGGGTGAACCTTCGAAACTATTCAAAATCTCACTATACCTTTTCTTGGAGTCGGGTCTTTAAGAAAATTTAAAAAATATTAAACTTTTTGAACAAATTTTGTAAAAAAAGTTAAATATAAAAAGTTTGACCAAAAATTAAAATTTTTGAGACCTGTTTTGAAATTTTGACTTTGAAAATATTTTCTTGTTATGAAATTTAGATTACAAAAAAAAAAAAAANNAAAAAAAAAAAAAAAAAAAAAAAATTATTGGCATAATTTAGAAAATTGTAGAGAATTTTAGCATTTTAAAAAGGACAAAAATGAGACATTTATTTTTTTAAGTTAAATATATTTTAAACCAAAACGAGATTATTTAGCATAGTACGTATGTTTTTTTCCTTGTCTTGCTTAAGAAAATTCAAAAATGTAAAACTATTTCAAATCGGTTAAATTTGTAAAAGTTATAAGCCCCGATATGTATTTCACTCTCGAGGTAGTCAACTTTGGCTTACTGTAGCGGCGCCCATGCTGCAGCTAACAATGTTCTGAAAGTCTAACTCTTCCTCTATCGATGTTTCAAGTTTCATCTAAATCGGTTCAGTGGTTTCAAAGTTACAGACTAATAACCATTTATTTTGCTTTGGCAAATAAAATAATTTTTTTAAAAATTAAAAACAAAACATTTTTTTCGGAAAATCATAAAAATTCGATAAAAGTTAAAAAGTCCTATTTTTATACTACAATAATAAATTCTTATATGTTGCCAAAAAAACAAAATATATTTCATTAAAATCAATGCAAAATTTCTGATTTGGTTCACAAATTAATGAAGATACTCATATAGAAATTACATGAAAATATTAAAAAATATAAAAATGATTTAGTAATTTTTTTAAAGCTTTGGTTTAAAATATAACATAATTTTTAGTAAATTAAGTTTAAATTAAATTAAAAATTTCTTTGTCTTTATTAATGAATTTTCAAAATTTGCTATTAATTTATTTGTTTTGAAAGTTGGTTTTCAATAAATTTAATTTAAAAAAAGGTTTTAATAAAAAAATTATTGTTTTATTTATGCTAAATAAAAAATGCCAAGACTTAATTATTTAAACCAAATTATAAATTAATTAGTAAAACATTTTTATTTTTAATTTTATTTGAAACTGAAAATAATATACATACCAAATAAGTGAAAGTTTAATTCCGCATTCTTCTGTTTTTAACTCAATTTTTATTTTATTTTTTTGTACTTTTTTTTTTTTTTTTGCCATGGTTCAGTTAAAATCAAATAACCAAAAATATATATACCAAAACTAAAAAATAGCTATATATATAAATCACAAAAAAAAAACTGAATAGAAACAATAATTTAAATAAATGATCAAAAAATTTAAAAACTTCTCAAAAAATCAAGAAAGAAAATGTTTAATGATTTAAGACAAATGAGAGAGAGGGGGGCACATAAAACAAAATTTATATTTAAATTTTTTTGTATTTAAAACAAATGTTAAGGTAGTCCCCAACATTGTTTATAACAAACATAATAATCATGTTTTATAATGATCATAATCATTTCTACTACATATAAAAGAAATAATGATTTACGGTTCTAGTCAATGAAAGTGAAAACTAATACCTGTTTTTTTTTAATGAAAAATTAAAACAAAATGTGTGTTTGTGTGTGTGTAACAAAAACGAAATAATAAAAACAATAAAACCGGTAAAACAAAAACAGGGCTTAAATAAAATTATGTAAATTATATTTAATTATTTAAGCAGCAAAAAATAATAAAAAAAAATAAAATCATAAACAAACATTATATACTAACAATTATATTTTTTTTTAGTTAACAGATACAAAAAGATAAAATTATAAAAAAAAAAAACTATTAAATTATTAAGATTCTTGTGAATCTGTATCTTCTTTGTGTTGTTGTTTTTTATTGCTACTTGACTTTTGTTGTGTGTCTTTTTTTATTTTTGAGATTTTTTTTCAGTGGCTTTTGTTTCTCAGTAGTTGACCCAATTTCATTGAGTCTGTTTCAGTTTTGTATGTGTTACAGTCGTAGGCTTTACTTTCTTTAAATGGTATTTTTATTGAATTCTTTTTTTTTTTTAATTTTAATTTTATTTTCTGTTGCTATCCGTCTTGGACTCTTATAAGGAGATTCATCGCATAATAAAAATAAATTTTGTTGTGTCATTTCATTCAAGATATTTATAGTGCGGAGTATAAAGAAAAGGAAAACAAAAAACATTTTTATTTGGAGAATTTAAATTAAAATATATATTACAAATATTTACCAAGGATATTGAAAAAAAATATACAAAAACGTGAAATAATTAAGAAAATTCATCTTGAATATGTTTTGAATAGATAGGACAGAATTAACATGGTCCTAATAATCTAAAAGCGGAATGTTTAAATCATAAGATCAGGAAGATCTTTGATCCGCAAAAGTTAGTAAAATATATACTTCAATTCATTGTTATTTGAATTGTAAATAATTCACTTGAAACAAATGAATGTCAATTATCATTTGAGGAGCTTGAAACCGAAAGGACATCAAGATATTTTAATTCCTTATTATTCGAAGTCTAAAGGACACAGTTGACAAGATCAAAGGTGATCGTCATTAAGAGTTAAATGGTTATAAAATCATGTCGATCTGCTTGCCTCTAAAGGTATTAATCATTTTTTGACGATTCAGTTTATAATTTTATTTTTATTGAATAGGCAAGTTTGTTAAAATCGTAAGGAGATCATGACGATCATTTAGCCGCAAAAAAAAAAAAAAAAAAAAAAAAACATTAACATATGTTGGACAAAAAAAATATGTAACTCAATACGTAGCATAGAATTAACATGGACGAAGCCAGAAATTAATAGAAGCGAAAAAAATCAAAATGAAATCTTCAAATAGACCACAACAGATCTAATATTTAGTATTAAGTATATATATAGTATTAAGTATATGGAAAGGGGAAAACAAATACTACATAAGAAAATGTAATGTTCATACCAATTAAAAGTTTTTAAAATTTGTCAAAAAGAAAACATATTCATCCTCTGTTCGATCTGCACATAAACTAACATCACCTTGATGAATGCCTATGTTTAGGCATTCAATCATTATTGTTTAGCAGTAATCATTATTCGATCGTAGTTTGTCTGAGAAGAGAAAAAAAGAACTCAGTAGAGTTCTAGCGGAGATCGGTTAACTTGTATGTATCTGAATAAAATGAAATGCTATTCCATTAGATAAAAATGAGGTTTATGCAATAAAAATTTCAAATGGTTTAAAAAATTAAATTTATTTATTGCTAAAGAGTCCATCCATCTGTCTTAATCAATATCAAGTAACGAAATTTTGTCTTGAGTTGAAGCCATTATATCATGTTTTTAAAATGACATACATACTGATCTAAAACAATTTTGTTTATAAAATATCGTCAATTTATTCAAAAGAACTCTTGTGAAGCATTTTCAATAAACGATAAAAATTAATTTGTTTTCTAAAATTCACAATTTTTGACAAATGCAGGATGTAGAATGCAAACCTAAATTATTTATCTATGATGTGTCTTGTCTGCTGAAATATGTAAATAAAAATATTTGATTCAAAATAACTTTGGGAATTTATATTTTTTGCATTCCAACTTCATGTTGCTGACTTCGAAAATTTTTCACATCAACAGGATTTCAAATAATCAAAATTTGTTTGGCATATTATTTTTGAAATATTTTTAAAATTTTTGTCCTCATATATCACAGGACTTCTTTCCAAAAGCGAAATATAGACTTTTAACTGTATGATATAACTAACTTCCTAAGTGCTTTACAGAAACATACAAATTTATAAAATGGGACTTGATTTGTAGAAATTACGATTTTTTAAATTTAACATATTCGAGATAGTCATATGTGACGTCCTGTGGCTTAACCGTGTTATCACAAGGTAACTACAAAATGAGTTTTCTGAAAGATTAGGCCCTCCTTTACAATTCCTCAGTATATATCAGTTCGATCCGACAAGTAGTTTAAAAGATATAGATTTATTGGGTTTGGTTGCACTGTGCTACACTATTATTAAAGACAATTCCAAAAACTCCAAAAAAAAGGACTGAAAAATCTCGTTAAGCAGTAAACTAAAGTATCATTTAAATATGCTATTGAATATACAAAAACTTTTGCCTCTAAACTTATACTCTACAATGTATAATGACACTACATTAATACTCAGCTCTTAAGATAACTTCTTTTTTTTTTTACCAATTGGAATTTCCTTGTATTGTAAGCTTATTATTGGGGACTTATTTTCAATCTACTGACCAGCTTCCCTTTATTTGGGACTTAAAAAAACAATTTGTTGGTTTTTTTTTTGTTAACAAAAAAATATCAGCATCTTTATCTTAAGTATTTTAAGGTAAAGAAAAATAAAAATAAAACATTTTTTTATTTGTAAATTTGTGAGTGAAAGTGTTATTAAAAGTAAAAGTATAACAACGTTTTTTTTTTATACTTAAATATGTATTTTTAAATGTGCGTGTGTTTTTTTAACCAATTTTTTTTTTAAACTTTATTTGGTTAAAATACTAAAAACTTCATTTTATTTATGTCATTGTGTGAGTGTAACAATCGGAGTTTTATTTCAATACTTAAGTGTATTTGTTTTTCAAAAAATAGTTTTGCGTGTTTCATTTATATATGTATATGTATTTTACTTTTAACCTTTATATCATTAAATTTCCAAAAAAATCCCTTGTCATGCTTTTTGTTTCATTTAAATTTAACACAAAAAAACAATTTATTTTCGCTTTTACTATCATTGCTTATTAATGTTTGTGTTTTCCGTTATTTTTAATATTTTTTTTAACTGTTTCTGTTTTTTTCCGTTATTTTTTTCGTTTCGTTTTTTTTCGCCAAAATTTTCAAAAATCCCACCAAATTAATTTCATTGTATTATTTGATTTTTTGTTTTTTTTTTCGTTACTTATCTTCTTTTTTCTCAAATTCTTTTTTGTTTTCCAGGCAGGAAATCTCCATTTTTGGGGTTCATTTGCAAAACAAACGGTAAATTTATGATTTTTTTTGTTTGAGTTTGATTTTCTATTATTATTTATTTGCTTTCAATTTTGTTTTGTCTGTTTAATGATTTGCTATGCTTTTTGGTTAAAATAAGAAAAATAATAAATAAATGTTTTAAAGATTTTTTTTAATAAATTCATTTTAAATTAATTAATAATATCTTTTAAAGTTTAAAGTGCATGCTCTGCCTTAAGGCATTTTAAAACTTCATGTGTTTATCATTAATCAATATTTTGGAAATTTTCACATAAAAGTTGAAAATACATTTAAAAAAAATCCAGCCTTAGGTAATAATTCAGAAGCTATATAGCTTTTGACACTAGTAGAAAGTAAGAGATTTAACATATAAATAACTAAATGGGTTAGAAGTTCAAGTTATAATAATCGAAATTTTTATTTGTGAATATCAGTAATTGTGATAAAAATAAAATTAAATTTTCTTCATTAATAAATTATAGTTTTTAGTTATATTTCCTTTAAAAAATAAAACAATTTCTTGAAGAAATTTTTTGCTAATAAAGCATAAATATTCCCACAAAAATCTAAAAACGCAAATAAGCACGAAATAGTGGTATAATATGCGCAGAAATATACAAAAGTTGTAAAAATCATTTTTCTAAAAAATTCCTATATTTTTTATTTTTTTATAAAAATATTTTTTAATAGAATATGCCCTTTATAGGTGTCAAGTGTATATATACACTTGTCATTCTGTTTATAAATTTCACATCATTTCCATGGAACCATACCCTTTCGTTTGTCGGTTGAAATGGAGTTTATGAAGCCCACCGAAAAATTTGATATATAATATATATCACAAATGATCGGAAATTCTTTCCACAATTTAGCTATTGAAATTCAGCAATATCGGTTTATAAATGGCAGGGATACAGTAGCGAACAAAAAATAGGATAGCTCTACGTTTTTAAGTGTCAGCTGTAAGTACGGTGTTGAGTATGCGTAAAAATCGCTGTAAAAATTTTATATCAATGTGACAAATTGTTTTGCTGTTTTCTTCAACAAAATGCTGTTAAAACAATTAAACAAAAAGTAATTAATTTCCTTTGATAAGAATTATATTTATTTCATTTTAAAGAAAATTATTTTAAAATCATTTTTATATTAACTAGAGTGAATGCTATAATCGTCTGGACCGAATTTTTGATTATCTTACCACTTTATCGATAGTAAAATATGAGCCCTAAAGTATGCTTTCATGTTACATCAAAAATAAAAAATGAATGTTCGTAACACCTTTGTTTAAAAACGAATGTGTTACAAACATTTATTTAGAAGCTCGATAAAATTTAAAAACGCTTTTTTACCGATATCTTTGTAACTAATAAAACGATTTTTTTTTTAATTTTTCATGCAACAACGAAGTCTCTAGCTTGTACAAGAGCCCACAAAAGCCGAAAAGAAATATGATATACATACAATAACTAACGCTTTCTAAAAACTGATTTCAACAGACAGACGGACGGATGGACATCTTTCTAGTGTCTCCCTTATCAATAAGTATTCAGAAGACATATATATATTTTTTGGAGTCAGATGAATATTGTAGAAATTACAAAGGAAATGACAAACTCATATATACCCTTTACTCCTAATGTTTAAGGTATAAAAATTGAAATATTTAAAAAATGCCCCTACATTTTAAACCGATTTGATTCATGAATAAAGAACCAATGGATTAATCACCATATTAGCAATAATATGGTCAGACATAATACATATGGATTTTTGTTCTCTCCGTGCGCCTGGTATGAATAAAAATTATCAGTATTCTGAATACATAAAAAAAGTTAAAAGGTTGATATAGTTCTGAATTTGAAACTGCATTACCCACTTAATATACAAATTTATGCTATATTAAGTGGGTAATTTGCATGAAAATCCGCTCCCTATTAATGTGTGAACATTCAGACCTGTATCAGTTAGGGGTTTTTTGAATAAAATCAATATCTTGGAAGCTAAGAGGCAATTCGAATATATTTTTAAGTATTTGTATTTTTAAATCTAACTACACTTTAAAATAAACACCTTCGTATAGCCCCGTGATGTTGTATTTATACAGAATTATTAGTTAAAAAATTCAGAACTTTTTACTCTTCATTCAATTTCAGCTTATTATTTAGAAAAAACTTTCATAAAATTTGCTTATAAAAATATAAGAGAACAAAACAATAGATAAGTGTTTTAAATAGCAAAGTATTAGGTTAACTTAATAACTAAATTATATTTGAAATAAAAAAGAAAATAATTTTAAATAAAATAAAAATGTCTTACTTGGCATAAAAAATCTACTTAAATTTTAACAAATTAAAATTAAAGTTTTACAACCACAGTTCCTAAACACGAGTCATTTCTCAAAATACCCCATATCTAGTGAATACAACAAAACGTGTTATTTAAAATTTAATAATTTATTAATAAACAAGTACCTATTTAAATACTTAAACAAACAATAGGTACTTTTTCGTATTTAAGTTAGAACAAGACATTTTTATAATAAAAGAAATAATAATAAAAAAAACAATAATAACATTATTAAAAAAAAGTGTTAAAAAAAAGACGCCAATAAAAATCGTAATATTTGGCCAAGAAAGAAATAAAGAAGAAAAAGTAATAACAAAATGTAGACAAAACAAGTCCTCATTTCTTAAAAAAGACACACACACACAAAAAGTGTTACTTCACCTCAAACACGTTCCACTGAATATTACTGATTATTACTCAATTGTTGTTTAAAAGCAGCAGCAACAACAACAACAAATACTGCTCGAATGTCTGAATAAGAAAGAAAACATAAACATAAAAAGAAATTTTAGCCAAAGAAATGCTAGACTTGGTAGCAGCAGCACAACTAAATACACATGCAGACCAAAAACCAGCAGCAGCAACAACAACATAAATTTATGTCATAAAAAAAACTAAGATTTCGCAATAGTTTGTAACTAAAGAAAGCAGTTTAAAATCATAGATACACTCACATATACTTAAACAAAAATGTGGTAAAAGCACAAAGAAGATCTTTTTTGCATGACTTGTTGAAATAGTAGATACCCTACATTCAAAAAAAAAAAAAATCTTTTTTTATATTTTGAATGCAGCCTCTTAAAAGTTATTTGAGGATCCTAGATTAACATTTTATTAAGAATCTTATTCATTTAAAGATATTAGCACCCAAATTTATATTTTTTTATCCCTATCACTTTAATTTTCTTAAATATATTTTGGAATGATAAAATACTAAAAGAAATACATTTTTATTTTGAATTATTTTCTCTTAAAATTTTTCATCAAAAAAACCCATTTCTTTTCCCTAAAAAAATGCACCTAATGTAGCGTTTCATAAAAAATGCACATAATTTATTCCCTGCAAAAAATCTTCCACCAATCTTAAGAAAACTACAAAAACAAAGTGATAAAAAAAGTAACAAATAAAACAACTACAATAATACAGTTAAATAGAAAAGAGGAAGACAAAATTCCCGCAAACATTAAGTTTTGAAAGTGAGAGTGAATAAGAAAGCGGAAACTTTCAAAAAGATCTCAGCAAGATACTAAAATTACATGAAAGCAGCCATGACTTAAGTCATTTTTCTTAGTTACTTTTTTTTTCGTTGTTGTTGCTTGTCGTCTGACAGACTGGCTGACTGTTTGGTTGGCTGCATGACTGAGCTCAGGTTATCATTAACGTCATCATCACCATCATCATCATCATTAGCATGGTATGAGAAAAGACACAGATCTATAGAAAAAGTATATTTAAAAGAAAAGAAAAAAAAACTGGTTAAATGTTTTGGTGTTTCAGCAGTGATCCAAAGGAATTAATTCTTTTTTTTTTTTTTTTTTTTNNTTTTTTTTTTTTTTTTTTTTTTTGAATATAAGGGAAAGAATTGGTTAAAGATCACATTAATTGATTCGAATAACGTTCCCTTTAAGGGCCAGAATTAATTTCACAATTAATAGCGCTAGGACTGCTGTTAGGTCTTAAAATAAAGAGAAGATCATCGATAATCGATAATAATTATCTGAAAATAAATTTCAAGAATTTTATCATTTTAACAGTTCAGTAACGAAAACAATAGGATTTTTTAAGATATTGATGAGTTATATTACGTTAAAATATGATTTGAATATCAAATTGAACTTATTGAGGACATCAGTTGTATTCTAAATGATCCTTTTTTGGATCCCAATTGGGTATAGTTGGCAGAATATTTTTTCATATTTTATGTTGAATTTTCAATTCCAATAGAGATTTCTAGACGTATTTAGCCTGTATTTATTATTTTGTGCAGATCGACAAGATTAGTCCTAGAGCAGGTTCGGATCCAGCGTTTTGATTTTGGGAAGAGAAATTTCTCTCCAGATGAAATTGCACCTGTCGTAGAATATTGGCGAAAAATATCTGGGGATATTGTCATCTTAGATACCAATTAAAATATTAAATTTCTGAGCAATGAAATGAAAAGCAGAACACAGTTTCTTAAATTTATTTATTTCACCAACAGTAGACATGGATTTATTAAGTTCGTAGTCTTTAGCAGTATTTCCCAACCAGGCGCGGATCCACGGGGAGGGAAAAAGGGAAATTTACCTCACCAAAATGAAAAATCTGAATGTAAGATTTGTACTAAATCAAAAAATTTGAGGAAATAGTTGTGAAAATCATTCTATTTTCCTCCCCCAGAAGCATGTGCTAGATCCGCGCCTGTTCCCAACTAATCTATTAATTGTGAAAGTTTCGAGATTTTCAATTAAATTCCAGTTTATTTCCAATTCAGTTTTTAATGTGAATTCCAATTAACTTTTATTAGGTTCTGGAACAGTTCAGTTTAATTTTTTGTTTAGCTCTATTGAAATTCTGGTTCATTTTTATGTTAATTCTAGTTTAATTTCACTCAATTCTGCATCAGTTATAGTTCTGCTTCATTTTTAGTTCAACGCTAGTTTAGCTTTATTTCATTTCAGTTCCGTTTCATTTCTGATTTAGTTTTATGTCAATTCTAGTTTATTTTGTTCGATTCTATATCAGTTGAAATTGATTTGTGTTTCAATTCTAGTTCTGTTCTATATCATTTTAAATTCAGTTCCAGTTCAGTTTTAAGTCAGTTCTAATTCAGGTTAAGTTCAGCTATACTTCGCTACTAGTTCAATACTAGCTCAGATCTTGTTTAATTTTAGTTCTGTTCTGGTTTAGTTTTAGTTTTGTTTTTATTCAGTTCTAGTTCAGTTCAATTTAGCTCTAGTTCAGTTCTAGTTCAGTTATAAATTAGTTCTAGTTCAGGTTTAGTTCAGCCATACATTCTTTTAGTTTAGATCTTGTTTAATTTTCAGTTCTAGCTGATTTTAGTTCAATTTAATTTAGTTCTAATTTGGTTCTGGTTCACTTTTAGATCAGTTCTTCTTTATTTCTACTTTAGTTCTAGTTAGGTTATAGTTCAGTTCTACTTCACTTCAGTCAGGTCAGTTCTAATTGCTTTCTAATTCATTTGTAGTTCAGTTTATGTTTTGTTCTCGATTCTTACAAATTCTTACAAATCAAACTAATTTTTCATATCTGTTTCATAAGTTAGTTCCAGTTTCCAAATTGACCAAAAATAATTCTAGTAAGAACTCAACTTATAACAATGAGATCAAATTTGCACGAAATTTGACAAACAGATAGTACCAACACCTAAGTGTGTTATAAGCTATGTTAGGAATTAATTGGATTCTAGCCCCAATTAATTCAATTAATAAAATCCTCACAGCATTATCCTGTATGATTCCATTCAAAAATGTTATTTTATTTTTCGAAAGGAACTGGGGGAGCGGTATACCCCATACAAAAAAAAAAGAAATATTCATTATAGTATATCTAAGGTACTATTATAATGAGAACTCTCAAACTTCGTGATCTTATCACATCTTATTGATGTAATAAGATCACGAAATAAGCGATAGCAATTCCAGGTTTATAAAAAATTTGTCAATGTTGTTGGTAATTTATCTAAAATCTTTCTTCATATTGATAGGAAAATAAAGCAAAAACAAAATGTTAATAAAGTTAATTTCAAAATTTTGTTCAATTCCTAAAATTTGAATTTTAAAATTTCCAAATTTTATTTTCCTTTTTGGCCTCTGCCACTTAAAGTTTGCATGAATCAGTTAACAAGAACCAGTCTATTGTTGTTGTAGATATGTATGTAACTTAGGCCAACATATAGCAGACCAAGAGCAACAAAAGTCAAAAGAGATGGCCAAATATATAACCAGACTTATAATAAGAAAGAAAAAAACATAAAATTTCACTTTCGCTTTTAACATTTTTTTTTTTTGTTAATTTTTGTACACAAGTTTCTTTTTTTCTTTATTCTTCTTTTTTTCTCATTCAAGTAAAACAAAATAACTTTAGACGATGACTTAACTTTTAGTTTTCTTAAAGTGTTTTGAATTGTTTTTGTAAAAATCTATAGTGGATATTATGTTATTTTTTTACACATACATACAAGAAAATCAACGTAATTTACAAATTTTAGTCATCATATGTAAGAGAGCATAAAGAGATTTTTTTTTTAGTTTTTGTTTATTTACATCTACATTTTTATTTGGGGTTTTTTTGCATGTGATAGAGAAAAATGCTTTCTTTCTTGCTTTACCTTCTTTAACTGGTTTTTTTAGGTTTATTATATGTGTTGTTGTTAATATTTTGGTTTTGGGTATGACGGTGTATTTGTGAGTGTTTTTTTTTTTTTTTTTTGTAAAACACGGAAATAATGTGCAAAAATTTCATGACTTTTGGACTTTTTGTTGTGACTTTTGCATGATTTTGCATGTGTAGTTGGATTTTTTTTTTTTTTTTTATTTATACATTTTTTGATTTTACGTTTTTTCTTTGTTTGGAGTATTTGATTTTTATTAGATATTACAAGAGTGATAGTAGGGAAGGTAAAACAATATGGAGGAGTGTCTATATATTATTTATATGTCATATTTATTACAATTTTTATATTATTTATATGATCATACTGTACATGTATGTTCATATGAACACGAACATTTGTAAATGCAATTTAGTGATGCCCACTATTAAAAATAAATAAGTAAAAAAAAAAAAAATTAAATTAAATTAAAAAAGAAAAAAACAAGGTTCAAGTTTAAATTAGATTAATTTTAAATTGATTACTCTCTAGCTTACTCAGGAATTTGGACATAGGATACAAATCAGCTTAAAGACTACATGGTTGTTACAATCGCAATTGTAGCAAAATTTTTTTGTAGCTAAAACTTTTATTTAAAAGTTGGCATTACTGTTTTTAATTTATGATAGCTATGAAAAGTTTATGTGTGTATATATTTTATTTTTCTATTGTTTTATATTTTTACTACTGACTTTGCGTGTTGCTTTTTTTTTTAAATTTTTTACTAAAATTTAATTTTTTTAGTTTTCTTATTGTTTTACCACAATTATCTATTTGTTATAATAACATTGTTTTTATTATTAGTTATTATTATTTTTTTCATTAAACTAGGAAAACAATTTTAACCCAATTTTACTATGTGTTACAATTTTTCTTTACATATTTTTTAATGCATTCATAAATTTTAACAATTATTTATAGTATTTTCTTTGCAAAACTGTCTAGTCAACTTTAATTACATGAAATTATTTACATGAATTTATAACGATTTATAACAATATTTTTGTTGAGATAACAAATACTTTAAAATTTCTGTGAAAAGAAAATAAAATAAAAATTGCAATAATTGATCAAAATATTTCTTAATAAATATGTCAAATTTTATTATACTTTTTTTCGAAATTCCAGGGTTCATTAATTTGCTAAGACAGTTTAAATAAACTCTTTCTAATTAATATTTAAAAAATTTTAAATTTAATTTATTTTTAAAAATTACAAACAACAGTATTTTTTGAGTTTTACAACTTTGAATCTTCTAAAATTCTCATTTGATTTTGTTAAGCTGTAACTCATTTTATTCCTAATAATATGGAATATTAGGAAAAAATATGTAAAAAATATATTTCTTAACGAAATGTGACCTAAAAATCACTCAAAATTTCAAAAAATTCATTCAAAAAAATAAAATTTATTTTGGAACCTTAATATAATACACACTTTTGTTATTAATTACATTAAATTAAATCTTAATAAACAGATGTAATTTGTAAATAAGTATCATGACTATTGTGTGAATAAGATCAAAATTTAGACAGTGATTTGATAAAAATATGTCAAGTTTTATTTACAACAAACTTATTTTTATAATTAAAGAAAAAACATTTTAATTTTTTATATTTTCGAATTTTTATGTTTTTTTGAAATATTTTTTTGGATTTATGTATAACATTTTACTTTTCTTATGTTAAATAACTCCATAACTGTTGACCGTTTTAAAAAGTTATAAGGAAACACTTGAAAATAATTCGAATTTTTTTGATATATTTTTTAACAAAATCATACAAGTTCAATATAGGATGCGACCTCTTTAAAATTTAAAAAATCTCGATTTTTTGCCTAACAATCGCATCAAAAATTAAATACTTATTTTGGCGATCCTACCTCAACCTTCAGACTTGCTAGACATCTCCTCGAAACCACTTGAAAAACACCTCAATATTAGATATGTGAAATTTCATTGAAATATAATTAAAAGTTTATAAAAAATTTTCCCTTTTTTTTTTTTTTTTTTTTTTTTTTGAGATCACTTCATTGGAACTCAATTTAAAATTTAATCATTAAAATTTAAGTCAGAATCACTGGTTGTGATCGGTACATTATTTCACCAATATTCCTCAAATTTTAAACCCATTGGGGACCAAATAAAATTTAATTCCCTAAGAGTTTTTAGATGTTAAAATTTTAGAGTAATTGGTAAAGGAAATTAGTAACCCATGTTTTATAATCTAGAAATGGGTCTGCAAAAATTTAGTACTTGACAAGATTCTAAAAATCAAAAATTTCCAAACTAATCCTTGTAAAACCCTTAAATAATGAAGGATAAAAAGTGAATGCAAAGGGGAAATTTGTATAGCAGATCTTATGGTAATGGTAAATTGTTTAAAACCACTTTGACCGGAAAGTGGTTTTAAATAACAAAGTTAAATAAAGTGAATAATTTTGCTAAACTATACGCTACACCACCATAAGTAGTTTAATGATTTTGAAACGCACACAAAAAAATTACTGGGCTCCTCCCCCTCTTAAAGCATACCGTTCGACTCAGAATCTCTCTTTGAATCGATTTAACGATGTCCGTCCGTTTGCCTGTCTGTCTGGCTATCTGTCCATGTAAACCTTGTAAGCAAAGTACAGATCGCAATATTAATGAAATTTAGCACAAAAAAATAACTATTTTGTTACAAGGACGAACTCTATTGAAATTGGTTAAGATTGGTCCATTATTTCATCTAGCCCCCGTACTAATATCTATCCGAATAGAGGTCTATAATGGATAACATCATAAATATATCATAAATAGCAATATTTTATTGAAATTCGTTACAAATTTAAATTTTTTACCAAATTTCATAAATATCGGTCCATAATTGACCATAGTTCCCATTTAATGTCTCTTCTGAAAAAATCCTATATAATATCCAGTTAATATTCGACACAAATGAGTTTTATTTATGTAGAAATCACACTGCAAAACTTTATAAGGCTCGGTCCATAATTTGAAATAGCTCTAATATAAACCTACTACCTACGGGAATCTCCGAAATTCCTATAAATGTTAGTATAAACGTCATCCTACCCAAATGTTGATACACATGCATGTTGGTTTAAAGCAACATATGATTGGGCTTAATCGACTACATATATCTTTCATCCATTTTTTTTATTAAACTCGATGTCAAATAACAACCTACTTATAAGGTATCATATAGTTAAAGGTAGGATAAACTAAAGTGAACGATAAAGTGAGCTTT
>MINK01003612.1:0-20960 GCA_001735545.1 Phormia regina
GGTTTATCAAATCGACTTTCGAATAATCGAACAATCGACTTTTTGTTGTAAAAAGTCTAAAAATCGAAATCGACTTTTTGATTTAAAAATTGTCGAATTCTTGATGTCAAAAGTCGAAAATAGTCGAAAAGTCGGAAAAAGTTGAAAATAGTCGAAAATAGTCGGAAAAAATGGAAAAGTCGGAAAATTGCGGAAAAAGTCGATTATAGCCGGAAGAAGTTGAAAATAGTCGGAAAAAGTCGAAAATAGTCGAAAAAATCTAAAAGTCGGAAAAAGTCGAAAATAATGGAAAAAATCGAAAAGTCGGAAAATTGCGGAAAAAGTCGATTATAGTCGGAAGAAGTTGGAAATAGTCGGAAAAAGTCGAAAATATTCGGAAAAATCTAAAAGTCGGAAAAAGTCGAAAATAGTCGGAAAATCTAAAAGTCGGAAAATTGCGGAAAAAGTCGATTATAGTCGGAAGAAGTTGAAAATAGTCGGAAAAAGTCGAAAATAGTCGGAAAAATCTAAAAGTCGGAAAAAGTCGAAAATAGTGGAAAAAAATCGAAAAGTCAAAAAAGTCTATTATAGTCGTAAAAAGTCGACTATTCCAAAATTAAAAAAGTCGAAAAATCGACTATTTAAGAATTGAAAAAGTCGAAAATCGACTATTTGAAAATTGAAAAAAGTCGAAAAGTCGACTTTTTGTTCAAACTATAAAACCCTAGTTTTTTCAGTTACTTTTTTTTGGAACAGATGCTCATCACCTTTTAAATTTTATTTGAGCATATTTTGTGCTCTTCAATTTTCTTTTCACAAGAGTCCAATATCTCTTCACTGGCCTTAGCTCCAGGCAATGTGCAGAATTGACCTCCCTTGGTAAAAAAAACTATGTTATTGTACCACTCCAAAGCTTCAAAGATTTCTAGACCAAAAATATTACACATTGTTTCGGAAAAAAGCAAAGAGGCAAAACACGTATTATGTATAAAATTTAAAATAATTGGGGGATTCATAATGTGTGCTATATTGTTGTCGTATTATCATAATGTCGTAAAATTTTACAAAAGCAAAGCAATAACAATATTTAACTTCTGACAATACGACAAGATAGCAGACTTTGTGAATTCCCCAAATATTTTTTTTACTCTATGATCTCGAAATAGAAATATTTTTTTTATTAAAAATGTTTTAAAAAGCATAAACATTTTTTAAGCCCAAAAATGCAAAACATATTTACTAATATGTAAACTGAAGTTCTAATGAAGTTACACAAAGGTTATTCCAAAAAATTTTTAATTTTTTCATCAAAAATTTTTAATTTTTTCATTAAAAATTTTTCACAATGAATTTTTTATTTACAATAACACATTAAGTATTATTAAAAATTTTCAAAAATTCGAATTACAAGATAATAGTTATTATGCGTGTGATACATTTTTTTTAATTACACTCCTAGTAATTTTACACTTCAAAAAATGTTTTTTCTACATTAATTTTTCCCTTTTTTCCCTTTTTATTATTAATAACAGAGTTACAAAATGAAACAAAATTTCTGCGCCACGGTGTTTCTCAGTCAATTCGGATATATGATATTCACAAGTATCATATTGTAAAATTATGGAGGTTGAGGTATATATATGTCGAAAAGTATTTGTCTGATTTTATTAAAAAAAAAGTTATCTAAAAACTCTAAAAAAATTATCTTTAAGTCATTCTTACATTATTTTTTAATAAGATCAACTGTTATTTTTCACCACATTTTCTGAAAAATTATAAAAAATTTTTATTCTTTAATCATAAAGATAAATTTTGTAGTAAATAACCCAAGACATATTTGATTAAAATCAATGCATAACTTTTGATTTTTTGCAGTTTTTATGTATAAAAATCATACGATTTTATATCTGATAATTTACTTCAAATTTTAATTAATTAATAATCATAGCGGAAGTAATTTTTTCAAGTACTTTTTTCATTAACGGAACTGTGCTTTTCAAGATTTTTCCTGATTATACTATTATTGCTACACTTTTGACAAAGACGCTTTTTCTTAAAAACGCATTGATGCAAAATATTTGTATTTAGTTTTCTCTGAATAAAAGATAATTTATGACTCTCCTCACAAATGAGCAGTATTTTCTCTAAAAAAATTAAAAAAAAAAAATAATTCTTATATAGTAAACAATTTTGTGAACTCTGGAAAATTGATAACTTTTTTTCGGCTCTAGAAAGTATGCTATAAATAAAATACTTTCTATTAAAATACAGTATAAACTCGATAATTTAAATAATTGATTACAGACTACAATCCATCAAGGTAATTTCCCCTTTTAATAAAATTAGAATTTATTTTCTTACAATGATAAAAATTGACATTCAAAATATAATGACATATGGATCATCAGTTCAAAATCTTATTGTCTTTATTGGATATTTTTTGGTGAGACTAATTTTATTAGTTATTTCTAATAGAAACAGATGAAAATAAGTCTGTAACTTATAATAGGCTGGTTGAATTTAAGTAAAATCAGACGTTGGATAAAATTATTTTCGAAATTTAAAATTGCATAAATTATAACTTTATCTTAAGAACTTACTCTGATATGTTCTTAATAATTTTCTAGATTTTCCAGACCAATAATGCAAAGTTACTAATTTGAAAAATGTAATATAAAAACTTATAACAAATTACTCTGGTCGACAAAACCATCTATAGCGATTATGAAGCTAAACACGAATTTCTTGATTATAAAAACTTGAAGCAAATGCCTAATATCTAATAATTCGCTCATGCGTATATCTAATATTACATGAGTATATTTTATCATAACTCACGGTGTGTAAATGATAAAACAAAAGATGCTAAATAAAAATGTCTTTAAGCTCGTCTAACATAATAATAGTTAAATTAGTAATTGAAAGATAAAAATATAAAATCGGATTAGTTATCACCAAGGGAACCACAAATATGCAATTGCAATTTTTTCCTGAACGTTGAATATTTATCGGTTTTAGAACAAATAAATCATTTTGGCATCGACTTGTAAAATGCATATTTAACTCTTAATGGCATATTTTTCAATTTGGTGAATTTTAGTACATAATTAATGCATATTTTGTTATTTCCTCGTTATCACATATTGATTTTATTTTGGCCATACTCGACTAATATGACCACCTTCTCGAGAAGATTTTCTGAAAATTAAATAGATAAAACTTCTATAGATGCCGATTAAAGTTGTCTTAATATTATTTTTTATCTGCATCAATATTTTCGGAGTTTATATTTTCTCGCCACTAATTTCTAAATCTCCTTTTTTAGGGATTGATATAAGTATTGATTTCTGAGAAATTCAAGGTTATTTGTTTTTTAGTGTTAAACTCAAATTATTTCGAATCGTTAATCTTCTAATTGTGAAACATATATTATAAATGTCCTTATACCTATAATCCTGGATTTTTAATGTGCGTTAAATATTTAAAAGAAGTGAAATAAAACATTTTGACTGTAAAAACATATCATATCATTTCCAAAGTATTAAAGTCCAAACCCCATCATATGTAAACAGTTATGTATTAGTAGTCTTTTACAAGTTTTTTTTTCCGATTAAATTAAAAAATACTCATATACATATAAATGCAGTTTATAAAGTCTTTTTGAAAAATAAATAACAAAGAAAAAAATTAGTAATTTTTATGAAATAATTTTTAAATACCAATTAAAAAAAAAAAAAAATTAAACTTCTTTTGAAAGTCAAAGATTTTTTACATTAATATTTTTTTAAATTACAAAACAATTGTTATCGCCGCTTATAAAAAATGTATATACATATATATGGGTCAAAATTGATAGTATATTTTTTTATTTTTTGAAAATGAAGGATAGTTATATAGTTGCTATTACTTTATTTCATTTAATCTTTGTTAATATACTCTAAGTTAAAATATTAAAAAAGAAATAATACACAATAACTAGAAAATTTTGTTAAGTGATTTATTAAATTTATTTCTTAATTTTGTAATTAGTACAAAAAATATTTAAAATTATTTGACACATTTTAAGCTTTAAATATTAAATGATTTATATAAAAAAATAAACTTAATTTTAATTTAAAAAAAAATGTAAAAGTAATTGCAAAAAAATAATATTTTTTGAAAAGGAACTGAAAAATTAATTTAAATAAAATTGTTGTTTTTATTTAAAGTAAAAAAATAAAAATTTTGTTGTTAATATAAAGTATATAAAAAAAAAGAATACAAAATGGCAAGAATTTTAAAATTATATTGTTATTAAAAATACAAATAAAATACATACAGTATTTTTATATAAAAACAAAGAATTTGCTTCAGTTAATCTGTAGATTATTGGCATATAAAAATTTTCATTTAAGAAATATTGAATATACAAATTTAATAAGAATAAATTTTATGTAGTTAATGACTTTAATAATACTGTAATGCTATAATTAAATTTAACTTAAGTACAAAGTATTTTAGCTGTAAAAAAAAATGAGAAAAAAAATATAATTGAATATTTGAAAAAAATAATTGATCGCCTTTAAGTTTTAAATAAGAGCAGTGTTTATATTAATTTAGACAAGTAGTTCATATCGTTGTTCAAATAAAACTCAAAACTATTTTCCTCCGTTTAATGCCAAAATTTTCTTTTTCTTAAATAATTTTAAATAAATATTGTTTTATTTACTAATCCATTAGATTATTCTGCAAATTATAAACATCGTGTATTACTAGAATATACCATTAGAAAATATAAGCATTATACATGGGACCTAGTCTCCTCTAACCGTTAAAATTCAAAAAAAGTGTTTGCACAATAATTAGTTTTTTTAAATAAGATTATTTTTTAAGCTTCTACGTTATCTAGGAGCTTAAAAAATCCTGGAAAGGAAAAAGGGAACATAAAAATATTTAGGATAAGTACAGAAGTTCCAGCTTCCTGTGGATGTTTTAAACAAGAAAGATTATGAATAAGTCTTAAGTATAGTATCTAATGTCCAGCAATTTTTTTATTATTTACTAATTGATAAAAATATAATAAAACAAGCACATGGACATTTTCATAAGAATCCTGAAAATATTTTTATGTAAACTTTCAAATATTTCCATAATTATTAGTAGGATTATTAAAATTTAGGTAATTTCAAAATGTATTATTACTCTAAAATAATGAAAATTTTAGCAACAAACTGTATTTTAAATTTTTAAAATTATGAATTTTCTCAAATATGGTTACCTTGTATTTAAAATTTACTACTTGAATACAAGAGTTTTTTTTTCGAAAAACACTGCTATTAAAATAATTCCCTGTAAAATTGTATTATTTAATTATTTTTCTTTTTTGGTTTCTTAGGATTACGAGAACGAGACTTGGCTTTACAAAGTGGACAAATGGGAGCATTACGATGAATTTGTTGATGGCACGACAGGCATGATTTCATAGGAGGCGGTTGTTGTCTCAGATTAACATTGAAATCAGAACGAAAGGTAGGATGGTGACCTAAACCTATAGAGGGAGCTTGTTGTAAACGACTGGAGGGTGGTGGTGGTGGAGGCGGTGCAGAAAAATCACCTTTACCCAAACGTACAGCAGCAGAAGCATTTGTTCCAGAACCTGGAGGAGCTGGTGGCATAAAAGCATGACCACCTGTAGGTGGAGCTCCTGGGTTGGAGCCCACACTATTGGGTGCAGAAGGTGGTAATGCTGTGACAGTGGCTTCAGGCATCAAAGGATGTCTAGGATGGGGTCTAGCCAAGGAAGAGGCTTGTGTCGAAGAAGCAGCTGCTGCAGCGGCGGCACTTTGTGCTGCAACTTTTAAAAAATTTGTGGGAAAACGATCTTTTGATATGGGACTACCTTCCTCTTCATGTAAATCTCTTAGCGGACTTAGGCCCAAATAATCGCGGCGCATATGATCTATTTGATATTTTAAAGCTAAATATTCTTCATAATGACGATTGGCCATGTCGACGGAACGTGTTTGATTTTCTTTTGTCTGTTTGATAATATTTTCCATATCATTGATGTCAGCATGTATCTGACGTAATTCTTCGACATGAGACATTTTTTCCTCCAACAAATGTTCCAATTCCTTGCGATATTCATCCAAACATTTATCCTCATCATCACTTAATTTCACCTCTTTAATAATGCGTACTTTAAGTTTTTCTAATGCTACAGTTTTATCCCGTATATCTTTAATGGCCTCCAATTTGGCATAATAGTGTCGCTCATTGGAGCTTGGTAAATCAGCAGTGGTGGCCATTTTACCGATTTTCTTTCTATTGTTTGTATTTTTCTCACTCCTTTTTTGTCAACTTCGCTTTGGTCTTTTTGTTTTATTACTTAATGTTGACTTTTTAATGTTATTTCATTAAATGTTTAATAAAATTTATGTCTAAGTGATTCACTTGTTAGAATATTCTCATAAAACATAAACTTTTTATATATTTTTAAAGAAAAGTATTTTTTTTTTTCACAAATGTCTGGATTTCACTGTTTTTTCACAATTTCTTTTCATTTGACTTTTATTGTGTACATTTGTATAAGAGACCTGCGCTGAACAATTTTAACGGCGGTAGTGAATTTGGTATAAATTTTTGAGGGCGTCTTAATATCGGATGTTAGCCGGCGGAAATGTAAAGTAGAATTTTTTGCAATTGAAATCAGTTAGATCGTATAGTGAATAATGGTAATATGTTAAAAACGGTTTTTAAATTGGTTTTTCCAGTCTCTAAAATCTCTGCAATTTTTTTGATAAAAATAACATTTAATGTTTTCTAAAGTCTGGCAACTAATAGTTGCACTTATGTGAGCAAACCATTTGCTGTGAATGTTTTACTTTTTGAATGTTATGTTTTTTAACAGCCGCCGCCGCCGATAAAATCGTTCGGCGCAGGTCTCTGGTCGGCGGTCTCTGAAGTGAGGGTTGTAATATATATTGTTATAAAAAAAAACAATTAAATGTTTATTTATTTTAATGTTTAAAAGCTTGCTAAATGTGTTTTTTAAAACAATGAGCAGTGAAAGAAAAATTAAAGAAACCTTGGCTAAAAAGTTAAGTGGCAAAAAAGTTCCTAGAACTAGTCTACCAACAAAATGCGAACAGGCGGTAAGTTTTAAAAACTTTACTTTGGAAGTAAACATAAAAATATTGTAAATATTTAAAGGAAAATAAGTCACAACTATTTAAAGAAATTAAAAATAAGGATAAACAAAATAAAAATAAAGAAAAAGAAGTTTCGACTAATTTAGAAAAAATTAAAACAAGATCTTTAACTGTAAAAGCAGAACAAACAAAGAATGAATTCATTATCAAAGAACCTCAAGAAGCTTCAGTAAAACGTAGTACCAGAAAACTTAAAAGGGAGTTGGCAGATGAAGAATCGAAATTTTCCTCGAATTGTTTAGAGATTATAGAAACAAAACCTGTTAAATCCCCAAAAGCCACCAATAAAAATAAAACTAAAATCAAGAAAGATAATGAATTAAAAGCTAATAAAGCTAAAGCATTCTCAGTGGAAGACGAACCCTCTAGTAGTAAAAAAATAAAACAAGAATTAACCAATGAAAAATGGGAACCCCAAAATTGGCAAAAAGTGTTAGAAAATATACGTAATATGCGTGCTAATGACAAAGCTCCAGTTGATACCATGGGATGTCATAAATGTGCAGATGAAAATGCCGATGAAAAAGTATTAATATGCTATTAAATTTCTTTATAAAAAATTAAACAAAATAATACAATTTCAGACTCAGCGTTTCCATAAACTGGTAGCTCTTATGCTATCAAGTCAAACTAAAGATGAAACTACGTATCATGCCATGTTGCGTTTGAGAGAACATACTCTAACGCCAGAAGTTATTTGTAATATGAAAGTGAATGTTTTGGAAAATATACTACATCCCGTATCATTTTACAAAGTATGAATGTATAAAGAATATAAAACAAAATAATTTAATATAACAATTTCCTTTCAATTAGAACAAAGCTAAATATCTTCAACAAACTGCGAAAATTCTTGTGGAAAAATACAATTCCGATATTCCTAATAATATAAAAGAACTTGTAGCCTTACCGGGTGTGGGTCCCAAAATGGCTCATATTTGCATGTCCACAGCTTGGCATGAAGTCACTGGCATTGGTGTCGATGTTCATGTTCATCGTATTTCTAATCGTATAGGATGGTTGCCTAAACCTACAAAAGAACCTGAACAAACTCGTTTAGCTCTGGAAGCCTGGTTACCTCAAGATTTATGGAGTGAAGTTAATTACTTGTTAGTAGGTTTTGGTCAGACCATATGTACACCTGTAAGACCCAAATGCAATGAATGCTTAAATAGTGAAATCTGTCCTTCAGCTTCGAAAGCGATTAAAAAAGAGGTAATTGAAACGAATAAAGAAATTTTAAATATATGTGATAAGGTAAAATTTAATAAAACAAAAATCCAGTCATAAATACCTAAATATAGTGAAAAATATTACAAAAGTATGCTTTTTTCTTTCACTTTAAGTGAAATAATTTGGTCCAAATATGTAAGAAAAAAGACTTAACTCTATGCGAACAAACGATAAGGAAATCGAGAAACTCAAAAAGATTAGAATTTGTTAGACTTGCTTTTGTTCGCTTTTATTAGCGAAAGAGAATAATTAAAACAGTGAATTTAAAAAGTCCATATTTACAAAAAATAAACTTAATCCATACTTGTCATCAAATCAGTTTATATTTATTATAATCCATCAAAAAATCGCATTACTATGAATAAAACATCAATGAATTAAGCACTTGGTTGTCACAACAGAAGAAGTGACCCAAATACTAAAAAATATGGTTTGAAAGTTTGTTGTTTTGTCTTATAACTTCATTAGTGCAATTCAAAATTTTGAAATTTGTCAGTGACGATCAATTTTGAACAACCTCCCATATATTTTACTGGGTTTGTACGCAGAAAGGCGGCAAAAAATGTAGTAAGTATAATTATGCACTCGAAAACAATGGACATCAACCAAACAATGTCCTATTTTTTTAATTGGAAAAGTTTATAAATTTCACTAAAAGTAAATATTACTTCTGTGGTACATCTTAAAGATTCCACCAAGAAATATTATGGAGAAATCCGATAAAAATTACGGCAAAGATATGATATTAAGAAAATTATACCTACCTTTTCTAAAATTTGTGCTGTTTTACATACGAGAATATTTCTTATAAGTAATCTATAAAATCGCAACAAAATAATTTCTCATCATTTTAAAATTTGAAATTCTATTCCACTGTTACAGCTGAGTCTCTGTAATCTGGCTTTAAATCCTAAACTTTTATGTACGTCGAATCAGCCAATTCGACATCGATTTATTATGAAATTGTTTTGAATATGGATATTTTGTATAAACGATTTTATAGTATGTTTATCGGCTATTTGTTCTGAAATCTTACATAAAAATCATACATTAATATATTTTATAAAAGTTCCACAATTTTGTTAAAAATCCTATTTAATTTATGTTGTGACATAAAAGACCTTAAATTTATAATGGTTTCATGGTTTAAAAAAAAAGAGATACAATGAAACTAATGACAAAATAAATAACATTAAAATGAGCTCAAAGTTATAAAAAATAATAAAGCAAAATCTTAATTTATATGTATATATTTTATTTGAAATAAAAATATTGATGATTTTATTTTTATAATAAAATGGCACTTAAAAATATAATTAATATATGATAAATTTATAAATGATTTTATATGAACATATTAAAACTATAATTTTTTTTCTATAAAATACAAACAAATACGTACTTTTTTCATATAAATTTATTGACGAACATTTTTCAAAGAACGTTAACAATTTCATTAAAAGAATACCCAAATTTATTACAAACTACATTTTAAAGAAATCAGAAATAAATATAATTTTATAGCATAATCTTTATATGATTGATAACTTGATCATTTGATTTTACATCAAACTGATAATAGTAAATGTGTAGTTTTCTTCATATATTTGTTTTGTTTATTAAGTTAAATATTAAAATTAGTAAAATCTAGTTAGGTAAACCTTTATAACTTTAACAATTATGCTTATGAAAAACTTTCTAATGTTTTAAGAAATTTTTTTATTATTAAAATGTATAAACGATATTAACTATTACTATATATTATTCGATACGTTAACGATAAACTGCACATCAATAAAACTGGCTTTAGTTTCAAATATATATTTGTTTTGATTACGTTACATTTAGTTTAACTTTAAATTTTAAAGGACAGATTTTTAATAACAATAGTTTTATATTTGCTTTGCTAGTGATCTCAACTGCAAATTTGTTTCTATTTTTTTATTTTAGAATATATTTTGACACAATTTTTAAGGACAATTATATGATACTATTGATTTTTATTAAATTAATATGTATTAAAGAAAAACATAAGAGGTTGTAATGAAATTTATGTTTGATATTAGTTACACGTTTAAAAAATAAAATTATGTTATGAAATTAAGTTAAACACAAGCAAGATACACAAAATAAAAAAAATAAATAAATAAACAAATTTTAATAACATATAATTTGTTGTTTGTTAATAACATACATAGTCCTTTTTAATAATTTTATTATATTATTTTAAATTTCATTTATTGTTCTTTTCATTTTTGTTTTTCGTTGCTTTCATTCGAACTGTTCGTTTAATAATTCACTTTAAATTAAAAATGTGATATTCGTATACCTCCTCGTCCTGGAGTTTGTTTTCTGCGTTTTTTAGTATTTTTATTTTTGGAATTTTTAAACTATAAATCCGTTATGGGTCCAGCTACACTTAATTTAACTGGCGAATTTGTTGAATTATTTGTGCCACTATATTGTTGCTTTTGTTGTTGTTGTTGTTGATGATGATGATGAGAATGTTGTTGCTGTTTTGTCCATTTATGATTATTTTTAATATTAGTAGCTGTGTTAGCAGTAGTGGAACGTTTAGTATTTTTAATTCCTTCACCACCAGAACCACTACTACCACCACCGCCCACATTACTACTACAATCAAAAAATTTGTTATTATTATTATTACCACCATCACCATTTGATAATTCTTGATGTTGTTGTTGTTGTTGCTGTTGCAGACGATTATCAGTGGCCTTGGAGGAGGGGAGATGTGATGTATTAACTTGTAGAGTTTTAACCAAATTCTCAAGTCTAAAATTGAGATCAAAACAACACAAAAAATACAATAATAATTTTAATTTTAAGTGAGTTACATACAATACATTTCTAGATTATATCAAGTTACATTTATATTGGTGTCATACAACTTAAATTGTTTTTAGATATTTTTAAAAATATTTTCAATAAATAAAGTGAGAGTCATAGAAAACAACTAGAATTTTATATGAAAGTCATTTCATACAAAATTAAAAAAATAAATAATTAAATTTTTGGGAAAAAAATAATAATAAAACATACTTATGTACATATGTATATGAATTAAGTTTTTGACAATTCGATTAGGTTTTTTCTTTCAAATAAATATCTAGGTAATCTATTTTTAGACTTAATATAATATTTTATGGATTTTAACAAGTGTTGCATTTTAAACTTTATTTTAAAATATAGCACAAAGACCAACAATAACTTTTATCATTATGAATTTTATGAATTCTTAATAGTAGATTTATTTAATAGTAGATTTATATTTTTTCTATACTTTCTATACCAAAAATAACTTTTTCAGCTATAAAATGTTTGTATAACTTTAGTAAAAAAAGTTATTTATTATCGACACCTTTATAAATGTAACATGATATATATTTTTTTGTGTGTGAATTACTATGAGTTTTAATGCAAATATTAGTTTCAAGTGTTTTGTTGTGTTATTTAATAACTAGTGTTAATAAAATGTAAGTCTTGTTGTATTAATGTATTATGTTAATTCTATCTAATTAAATGATAAAATGTTATTAAACTAAAACAATTATGGTATGAAATAACAATAATGAAATATTATAATTTTAATATTTGGTTATATATAAAATATATTATTATGATTTAATTACTATCAACTAATCAACAAACATGTTTAAAACAAAACTAATTTTAATCTTAAGGAAGAAAAACACCTAAATATTTTTAGCTTTATTAATAAATTTGTACGTATGTTGCATATTATATGAAAAACTTAGATGTTTAATGAACATCTGATATTTTTATGATTTATATACACATACTTCTGTAATATTTGACAGCTATAAAATGATATCAATGAATTAATATTAACCAAAAACGATATTTTGGTTGGTTGATTGGTGTATTTATTGAAATTTATTTGCTTTTTATATATTTAGAGAATCTGTTTCTAATTAATTTGCACTTCGCAAAGAGCTTATCTAGTGTTTTTAGATGATTTTAAAGTTTCAGATTATTTTTTGTACTAAATTTGTTTAAAGCTTAAGTAATATTCAAGGGTTAATTTTAATTCGCCAATGAAGTATAGAAGTTTTATTAAGAACAACGCTATTTGAAATATTTTTTTTTAAATATCTTTGACAAATATGAAAGTAGGCTAATATGTCTTTTCGATTGAAGTTTTCCGAATTTTTAGAAATGTGTACTTCTAATTTCAGGATTGAATTGAAGATGATAAACTACCTAACTATGAAAACTATTTAGTTATGAAATTTGAGATACACCTTGACAATGCACCGAACTTTTCATACGTTCAGAGTTTTATATAATTGAAGTACATTTTTTTAAATTAAATGCTTAATTTTGTTCCTGAATTAAGTCAATAATAATTTGTTTGTAATACTCGTACCATTTTAAACAAAATTATAAAAATTACTTAAGTTTTCTCAATTTTTTACATATTTTGTTCGCGTATTTATACTTTTAGATTTCAGAAGATCTTATATAAACTAATCCGATTTTGTGGATAAATTCTACATATTCTGTTGTTCTGCACATTTTCAACAGTTACTTTCAGGGTAGTCAAATGTTTGATGAAAAAAATGTTTAAATTTTAAAATTTGTTTGCGTGTCCCCGCCCAGAGGAATAAAAATTTTGAAATATAGAGAAATTCATAAGGTGTGCTATCATGTTGTATTGTCACAAAATTTTACAATAGAAAAGCGATAACAATGTTTTTATTCATTGAGTGTGTGCCAATCGGTAGCAAAGTTCTGTTTAAATTTAAAATTTTCTTATGGTGAAAAAATTCCATAAATTTGCTGCGTCAAATGAAAACTTTTTCCTGTGATAAATTTTGACAAAATTGTTAACTCAATTTCATAAAACTTAAACAAAATTGATATATTTAAAAACAAATTATTTGTTTTAAAGAGAAAAATTATAATTTTATTACATAAACATTTAAAATATCAAACAATTTCCAATTATTTTAATTTATTATTTATTTTACTACTTTCAAATTTTTCTATTCTATTGTCAAAATTTTATATAGCCCTATGAGCTAGAACAATTTTACTCATCTTATATACTTCGAAACTTAATTTTTCTATATATTTTGCTATCGTTTGTCACACACTCATTGTAAAATTTGATGACATATGACAAAACGACATGATAGCATACCTTGTGAATCCCTTAAATCTATATTATTTTCACAAATTATTTCAGCCTAAAAATTGTTCACTTTTTTCAGTTTTAAAAATTCCCTAGACCTACAACAACCCGGTAACAAAATTATAAACTTTTGAATTTCTGTTGTAAAGAGTAATAGATTGTTTTTTCTTTGTAGAAAGTAAAATTGTTGTTTAAAATATTGTAAATTAAAAAAATAATTTATTGTTAAACCCACGCTATAATACGTTCATCAGCATCTTTACGTGCTGCCACCGCTTCCTTAAGTTCTCGTCTCAAATCTTGTGGTGTTATATTGTTAACTGCTGGGCCATTATCTACAACATTTTCACCCTCATCTGATGATAATTTCTTTACGGATTTATCTTTTTTACGTTTAATTTCATCAGCCGGTGAAGAGACTAAAGCAAAATTTGGTGGTGACATTATAGGACCAACCTTATTTGTAGTAGTACCACCATTAATGCTGCCACCATCAGAACTAGAAAATGAATTACGCATGTCGGAGGAAGCAACCCTCTGTTGTGCCGTTACCGAAGCAATATCGGCTGTTGAAGTAGTCGAGGGAGTTTCCACTATGTGTAAAGGTTCTTCTTCTTGTTCATCTAATGATGAAGTGGCTGGCTGATGATGTATGGTACCATAATGTAAATTCATGGGAGCCTGTTGGCTACGACGTGAGTGAGGAAAAGATTTACGTGTTCTTAAAGTTTCATTTTCATATATAATATCGGGTACACTGCGATTATTGTAAAGGGCGGCTAACATTTGTCGCATATACTTATTTTCGGCCTCTAAATGATTGAGACGTTTGTTGGTCTCTTTTCGATCTACACGTAAATGATGGACTTGTGACTGAAATGTAATTCGAAAAAATTAAATATTACATAAATTGTTTATTAAAGAACAAATTATAAATTGATGTTACCTTTAATTCTTCTATATCTCTCATCATTCTTAAATTTGATTCATTCATTGACCATTGTCTCTCCTCTACCATGGCCTTAACTCGATTCAATAAAGCATCTTCTCTTACTCTTGCTGCATCTTTAACCTCTCTTACTACATCAGTCATCATACCAGGCGTATAGGCACCTGTAAATAAAAACGCATTGCCATACAATATTATTTTCAGTTTAATTTATATATTCTGAGTCCTTTTATTTTTGGAAACGCACCTGAATGATATGATGGCGCTGGACTTTGTGTACCAAATGCACTGCCAAACACCATCGGTTGACTATGGGTACTTAATCCACTTATGCTATCTCTACGGTGCCTCATACCCAAATTGGGAGCGTGCTTTAAAACTTCAATACAAACTAAAAGTTGAAACACCAACAAAACAATGTACAGGAATAAAGGACAATACAAAAAATAAAAAAAGACAAAAATAAAAATAATTAACAAAATACAACAAAAGTTTTTAAATTACAATTACAATTTTATACATACATTGATTGAGAGAAATTAGTTATTAGTAGATACATAGTTTTTTACGTACAGTTAGTTAAATAGAAAGAGAAAAGAGGGTGAATGATAGTTTTTTTTTTTTACATAAATAGATAATAGATATAAAAGAAAGAAGATCATATTAGAATTACAATAAAATACATAATGATTTTTATTAATAAAACAAAATTTAAAATATTTAATCAATTTATTTACAATTAAAAGAGGAAGTTGTGAGGAGAATAAAAATTAAATACAAGGAAGTGACAGGTTTAAAAAAGTGTTGAACTAAATAAAAGTTTAATAAGCTTTGCTTTCCTAACAAATATGTACACTTATTAAGAGCGTTAAAAATATATTTTCACTGCCAAATAGCTAAAATTTCAAGTAAATCTGAAATGATAATCAATACCATTTTTAATAATTGTGTTTTCCCAGAAATTTGTTTGATACGATTGCTAAAGTGATTTAGGAAATATTGGTAAAAATTCGACTTCTGTAGAAATTGGTTATTAGAAATAATGAAGCAGTGCGATCTCTGTAAAAGCTCCATATGAATCGAGAAAAGAGATTACCCACAAAAAATTATAAATTTGGACCTGATCTCTGATTTAACTAAGACTTCTGTATCGTTTTAATCGATATTTTAATCAATAAGTAATTATCTACCGAGGTATGTACCTTAGTATTTAGTATTTAAACTTAGTATTTAAAATATAAGAATAACTTATTAGTTTTATTTTCATATCCTTTTAACTTTAATTGTAATATCAGTTACAAAAAAAATATATTATATTTAAAGGTCTCTTAAATTTAATTTACCTATATTTTAAATCAGAAAAAAAGACATTTAATTAATATTAAAATCACACTTATTAAGAATGATACATACAAAGTATTCTTTTTAACAATGTCCAACCTACTCAACAACTTACCTTTTGCTTCATGTAAATCTCGACATATTTTCGTATTAGTTTCATGTAACAATTGTATTTGTTCCATTAAAATATTAAAGAATTTGTTATTTTGATCCATATCATTGGGTAAATTATTACGACGATCTGGTGTATTTTGTCCACTCAATTTTGAATCATTATCTGAGGGATTCAACAAACAGGGATCACTAAATCTAAAACTGTAGATAAAAAATAAATACATTTGTTATATAATTTTGAATAATTATTTAGTGGACTTACCCTCTACTTATATTGGGATTACTACCACTACCATCTAGAACATCAGTTGAATTATTTTCATGTTCGGACGAATTACCTCCACTGCCGCCCATTATATTGACCATGGGTGGTAGACTGGCAAAATCTTGTGACCCATCATTTTGTGGATAATAGCCACCGCCAACGGGTGGAAACATCATGGAATAGCGATTATTAAAGGAATTAGTTGAATGTTTCATAAAATTTGGCATGTTCTATAAAGAAAAACGGAACGGAGGGAACAAAATTAAAAAAACATTTTAAAGTTTGTACGTTTGGGTCAAAGTTTAGATTATTATAATTTATATAAAAATAATATAAATTAAATTTTTCGTTAAATATGTGTTATTGACATCATTGATTTGTGTGAAAATAATAATAATAATAATAATTGAATCTATTTTATATAAAAACAAGAGAAGAAGGTATAGTCGGTCAAACCCGACCATATGATACCCTACACCATGTGTATCAAAATTCGGGAAGCAGCCAATTATGGACCTATACTTGTATTAAGTGGAAAATAAAGCACTGTTATTACAGAATATTACTTCAATACAAAGGTTCACATGTATTTATGTACTTTTTGGTGATTCCCCAAATTGGGTCTTATTTGGGAGCTATGGTCAATTATGGACCGATCATCATGAAATTTTGCACTGTCACTTATACTTATATAAATGTTATATGTGTCGAATATTAAATTAATATTAACTTTTATATGAGATATATGCACGTTAAAGTGATTTTCGAAAGAACCATATGGTAAGATATGGACCGATCTTCATGAAATTTGGCACATGGATTTATACTTACATCAAACTTATTTGTATTTCATTAAAATATTTTAATTTTTAAGGTATGTTTGAGTGTTAAAACTCTATTCCGGGAGATCATTTGTATGGGGGCTAGGTGAAATAATGGGGCCAATCATGACCAAAATCAATAGGCTTCGCCTTTGTGCAAAAAAAAAATAGAAGTACCAAATTTGATTAAATTATCTCTAAAATTGCGACCTGTACTTTGCGTACAAGCTTTACATCCACAGCCAGCCAGCCAATCAGACGGACGGACGGATATCGTTAAATTGACTCAGAAAGTGATTCTGAGACGAATGGTATACTTTAAGGTGGGGGTAGGAAATTTTTTTCTCAGCGTTACAATATTTGCATAAACACATAATACCTATGGAGGCGTAGGGTACAAATATTAAATAATTTGACTATATTAAAAGTACTTACTCTTTGAAAACCTTGACTGAAGGGAAGATTATTAAAACTATTGTTATTTGGCATATTGTTGCTACCATTATTCATGGGATTTGTTCTCATTGCAAATTGTTGTTGCTGTTGTTGTTGTTGCGACTGTTGGTGTTGATTTAAATTGGCCATATTAAAAGCTGAATTTTGTTGTTGCTGGGATGAAGATAATGGTGGCATCGAAAACATATTTTTCTGATTTAAATTATTAACAGACATTGCGGCTGCTGTTGCTGCTGATGTTGCTGTTGTTGACATTATATTGTTAGTAGGATTATAATCAAGAAATTCTGATGAAGATGATAATTGTGTTGTTGAGGCATCCTTTAGACAAGTTTCTAGCCAAGCATCTAAATGATCTTTTGAATAACCGCTATTAACACCATTACCGCCAATAGCTGATGGTATAATTGTTGTTGGTAGTGCAGTTGTTGCAGCAGTATTGCGTGATTTTAATTTTTTACGTTTTCCCACTTCACTGATTGTAGCTAAAAATACAACAAACAATAGTAATTAAATATATATTTAATGTGTTTTCATTAACATGTAATAAATTAACAAAAAATTAAAAATAATTATTAGTTTTAGATTTTTATTAATACGTTATTTATTATATTTGTATTATTATTATTATTTCAATTGACCTTGATCATTTTAATATCCGCTCCACTTGCTATTATTACTCAAAAAAATCTTTGCACAAAGTGCTATTTGTAATTTTACAAAAATTTAATTATGGTTTTAAATAGAACTACTTAAATTTAAATGTATAAATGTATATATTTTTTTTATTGTTTTGCAGTTTAATGGCAATTTATTTTGCTGCACACTGGCACTGGCATCATCCAAATACAATTTTCAATACGTTGTATATGTCTATTGTTGTATTTTTAAAAATGTCTATTTCCGTTTCAATCACATCATTATTATTGTTTACGGATGATTAAGTAAAGAATCTATTTCAATTTGATTTTTACAAATACATCTAGCAGATTTTATTGAAAGAAACAAAAAAACTAAAAATCACAATCAATTTTATTCTATAAACATTGAATTGTTGTTTAATGTAGACAAGGTGTAGCCTCTTTTTTTAATA
This sequence comes from Phormia regina, assembly GCA_001735545.1. NCBI lineage: Eukaryota > Metazoa > Arthropoda > Insecta > Diptera > Calliphoridae > Phormia > Phormia regina. Next base: position 18,618 of record MINK01003612.1, read on the forward strand.
AAAAAGGGAATGATGTCAGGTTTTAAAATTAATTGAATTTATTTGAAATCAAAAAATTAATTAACAAATAATTTATTTAAATTTGCTTAACTACATACATAGGTTTAATAGATATTAATTTTTCACTTTTTTTTATTAAGCTTTCACTGTAACAATTTTTCTGTGCTTAAATGAATCTTACAAAGTTTTTATAGCAACTACGTCTTGGCAGTTTATATCAATATTCTAAATGAGCTGCAAACGATGCAATTTTGCGGTGAGTTTAATGGATTTATTTATAATTTTGTATAAAAAAACAAAAATAATTAAGAGTTCTCTCTCAACTTTTATAAATTTCCCTACATAATATTAATATAAAACAATAGTTGACGAACAGTAAAAATGCAATAACTAATATTTTTTGTCTATGGGGCTATTACTCCCCCCGCCTCTTTCCGTTTCATTTTCATCATAAAATATTTTGATTGATGTACGATATATAATAATTTCGTTGTACGGAGGGGTACCATTTTTCCTTGATCTTGCTTAGGAGTTTGATGAGAAAGTTAATTCTATAAAACATTAATACTTTTGCTAAAGTAGTACTTAAGATTTATGTATTTATTATCACTTAGTTTCTCCCGGTAGTATTGATCCCGTTTTAATTCTAATTTTAGAGGCATTAGAGGGAAGGGACTCCCATATAATTTGAATACTTTTACTATTGTAGTATTTATGGTTATCTACATTTAAGTGTTATCTTTACATTGAAGGTTAATATTACTAACCAGAGGGAATAGTATCTACCTACTCTTTCTAATATCAGTTATAAAGGATGATAAGGAATTTTTTTTCAAGAAAATCTAAATTTTGTAGTTCCTTTCGTTAGAGCATGCCTAGGAGGGTTTTATAGTGGGAACAAAAAATGGATTTTTCAATTTTTTTAACATTTGAAGTACTCGACTTTTAGTCCATTTACGATTTTTTAAACTTTCTCGACTTTTTTACTACTTGTGACTAATTAACATACAATCTATTCAATAAAAGTGCTGGGCGCACATAAAAATATGTATTTTCGATTCCGATAGTTATATCATATATAAATAAAAGCTGCTAAGAAAATAATCCTTTTAATTAAAATATATTTTTTTCTTAAACTTGTTCCGGCTATTTATGTCATTTTCCGACTTTTATCGATTTGGTCAATTTTGACTTTTAGCAACAAAAAGTTAATTAGTCGTAAGTCGGTTTGATGAACCATATTTATCTGATTACAGTTTATCTAATTTACAGTTTATTTTTCGCCGGTGTCATGCATTTTGTTAGATGTGAAACTGATGCTCAAGGAGAGCACTTTCGATAGTCTATTAACCTTCTATAATATTAATTATCCTGACAACCATATTGCTGATCAAATTTCCAAACAGGGGACATTAATAGATGACTAGATGATTTATACTATATAAACCAAATGTAATGGATATAGGAAGAATCTGTTATTCATGGTATTTCGGTCACAAATTAGACCTAGTATCTATTAAGGTAGTGTGATCGAAAAAATCTTAACATATATATAAAATTTAAAATCTTGGAAACGATTGATTACAGAGTTTTGATTGTTTTTCTGTTTAATTGAAAATACACCAAAGATCATAGAAAAATATCAAATATCAGACCTTTTTTGGTAACTCTTTCATTTGAGATTTGATAGTTGTTGCAGCCTCTATTTTTGGAACAGTCTGTCCATCTCCTTTTAAAATCTTCAATATTTTGGGACACTTCTTTGGTCCTCTTCAATTTTTTTACACAAAAGTCCAATATCTCTTCATTAGTCTTAGCTCTGGACAGAGTTGGGGGTAGTGCACTAAATTGTGAGTGTATTCAGCTTTTCACTAAATCGCACTATAGTGAAAAAATTTTGATTTTTAACTATTTGCCACCACTATAGTTATAGTGAAACATTTCTTCACTACCACTAAAAAATTTTAGTGATATTGCAATTTTTTTCACTATAACTAAATTTAGTGGTAGTGAAAAAATTTGCACTACACTCAATAGTGCAAAATCTGAACAGTCACTACACATAAGCTGCAAAGAAATTCTTCTCATTAAACATAAATGTGAAATGTTTTTCTTCACTAAATATAAACTTGACATTTTTCCAATCAATCACAACTCAATGAACTAATTTTAGAGAGCTACGATGGTAATTATAAAATTTAAAATCGTTTTAGAAAAATACTACATAATTAAAAATTTCTTTTTGTGCATATTGAGAGATCCATTTATAAACGAGGAACGTAACTGTCTGATTCATAATTCCAAATACCGAAAGCCTAAAGTTAGAGAGATAAAATGTTGGTC
>MINK01003636.1:162-19683 GCA_001735545.1 Phormia regina
TACCTTTTTTTTTAAAAAAAAAAAGTAGTGTGCGTTTATAGGAATATGCTCCAGTGTAGTACAGAGTCGTTATAAGTTGTATGGATATGTTGTATAAGATTTCATTGTACAATTAAATAGATAATTCATTGTATTTTCTTTTTAATATTGTGGATAAAAAAATTAATGTCCTGGCTCTGTTTTTTTCTTCATACAAGCAGTTTTTTATTGTTGTTAGGATAACGTTATTGACTTTTTTACTTTGAATATGATATGATTTAGCCCTTTATTTTATATTTGAAATTAAAATCAAAATAAATGTTATTAGAAATTAAAAGCCAAATTAAATTTACATATTTTTTGAAAACGTTCATTTATTGAAAATTAAAAATAAGTATTCGAATATACATTTATAAAATTTAAATCAAATTCCAAAGTCTTCAAATCAATTCAAAATATATTTTATTTCCTTATGTTGAATAAAATTAATCTATATTTTATTTTCTATTTGAAAAATCTGTTTCAAAACATTTAAATTTTTCTATTCTTAGAAAAAAATTATGGATCAACATTAATTTTTTTTTTTTTTAATATTTTAAAACTTTTTTGAAATAATAAAAAAAGTAAAATTTGTGCTTAAATATTTGAAAAAATCTTTAATTTCTTTTTTTTTCTATTTAATACATTGTATTCATAAGAATCATAAAATTTTGTTGCATTTTTTATTTAAATGAAAATCACATAAATATTATAATAATCATCAAACTTAATAAATATATTTGTTTTAATTTTTATTAAATAAAATATTTTCTTTTTTAATTTATTTATTTCATTTTTTTCAATAAAACAGAAAATTATAATAAATTTAATTGATTTAGAAAAAAATAAATAAATATGCAATTTAAAATATCCCCCTATTACATTTTGTAACGATATTAATACGTACAAGCTTTAGAATGTTACCATGAACTTCTGTACTTTTTTTACATCGTTATAAAGCAACCACCAATCAAGCAAAACATAATATCCATCACAGTATATACTGATACTGATAATTCGAATTACTCATGAAAATGGTGATACACTGAGTGAAGTTGATACGAACAACGAAAAAAAAATTACAACTAAGTAACTGTTTGCTTACGATCATTGCCAAAACATATACATACATAATTGTTTTTTTTTTTTTATTTTTATTTTCGTATTATCTACTCACACTTTTTTATAATGAATGAATGCTATACATATCTATACACATAATTTTTCACTATTATAGAGTTAATTGAAATGAATGTTTTACGCCGGTAAGAAAATGAATGTGTTTGCGCAGCTCTTTAGTGTTTAATAAGCAATACATATAAAGCTTAAATTATTTACTCCACTTTTACAAAATGACCTTATCCTATTAATTCTGAAATAGAAATTTTTCGGTTTTTGTTTAACGCCGACAAAAAAAATTATAGGGATTCTGTTCCGAAATAATCCAAATAGTCCAATTAATAGAAAACCATTGCGTTTGGGGTGCTTGTGCGCCGCATCTTGCGATCCAGATGTTATTACAATTAGCATATGATATTTAATATATTTATCCAATAGCCAGTAATACTCTTCGAATATATATGTAAAGCCTGAACGCAAACAAGATCAAAACTATTGTTTGCGTTGGAAAAATTAATATTTGGAGCAAAAAATAAAGCTGATCAAAACTATTGTTTGCGTTGGAAAAATTAGTATTTGAAAGAAATACACTAAACTCGGAGATGCCTAAAAGATATCATATCCTTGAAGAATTTGTAAACGTCCCATCCGCTCCGAACTTATCGCAAGTTTTTGGCAATGAATATTACTGAACGTCAAAGTGTTCCATATCATTATGGAACTGCAATTTAGCACGTTTCTTTGCCGTCGAGTGTATAATTAAGAATGAAATATACAGATATTTTTATATCTTAATTTGACGATGGAAAATTTACCAATCAGTTTTTAGGCGGGAACACCTTCCAAAGACATATCCTTAACAAGGACAATTGCATGAAATAAAGCTAAATCAAATTTTAACTTTAATATTCAATTTTGAGTTATAAAAAAAAAAAAAAAATAATAATAATAATAATTCAAATAAAAATTTTACGCATCATAATAAAAGCTATATGAGGAAGGAACTTTTTAGTTAAATCTTTGAAAACAGAAAAGTAGAAACATTTTTTGTCGTTGTTTTTGTTGTAGTATTACTATAACATAATAGAAAATAAGACTTACTTCAGTTAAACATTGGAACCCACTACTCGTCAACATATTAAGATTATTTCTTAAAATATCGATATTAATATCACAAACAAAAGTGAAGTCTTGTTTATTTCGTTTGTTATAACATCAAGTTCGTTGACGAACAAGGGAACACGTTCTATTATTTGTCAAAAGAAGTTATTGTTGTATTTTAAGTACAAATTTAAATTAATAATAATTGTTTTCTTTTTCTTTAGGAAATTTTAAAATTACATAAATATTTAATTGATAATGCTTTCACCGAAAGCTAATCAACATTGTTCGAATTTGAGCAACTGCGGAACGGACATACCAGAACAACAGCAACCACAACAACAGCTTCACCATAGGCATCAAACCGTAAACGGAAATAGCCACTTGCGAACGCACAATGAACCAAAATTTCAACAGTCACAAAATCTTTCACAACAACATCTGTCTTCAAATATCAATCGGCGAGGAAGTTCGAGTAATGTATTGCCGCCTCACATGACAAATTTGTCAAGCGCTAGCAGTGTAACGAATTCAACATTACGTCGCAAATCATCCACGTCGTGTTATCAACAACAATTACTTGGTAGCAGCGCAATTAATTGCAGTACAGATACATTGAATGACTGCAACAATGACATTTCATTGACTCGTTATAGCCCGCACCCGAATGAAATATTTTTACATCATCAGCTCTATCATCAACATAGAAAGCCAAGTCTTCAACCTATTGAACGATTTGATGATTCATTGGCCTGTTGTTTACCACCACCATCTCCGGCGCCAAACAGTGATCGTTTTATAGGCGGCACATGTGTAATATCTCCACCAAGTGGAGGGGGTCCGAACCAAACGGAAACACAACATCCGACACAAAATCAACAGCAGCAACAAACGTTATCTTCTTCAACATCAAATTCTTCGATATCGACTGGCGTTGGTAGTTCGTCCTCGTCATCCACGTCTGCATTTCAACCGGCACCCAGTCATCATAGCTTAAAATATAGTGCAAACCAATCAATAAATTCAATGCCACGTTCAATTTCTCCTAGTACGACTCGTTTTCGTATAAATAATGACCGTTATCGTGACATCAATTCAACAAATTCGTCACCATCTGTTAACACTGCCTCGGGGTCAAGTTCGGTTGTAATGCCTTCGTCGACTCGTTTTGTGAATTTATCTTCACATTTTCCATACCAAAACTGTACTACGCCTTCATTAGTTTCAACTGATACGTATTCCTATTTAGCATCAACAGTTCATACACCTGTCAAACGCTATGTACCAACTCCACCACCACCAAATCAGTCCTATGTTTCGGAACAACATCATCACACACATCAACAAATAAATATCCAAACTCCTACGCAAACATCAGTTAATTCTACTGCAATTTCAACAAAGAATAGCAGTTCAATGAATACAAGTTCAGGAACTATAGTGGGGACTTCAACTTCAGCAACATTGCCATATCGGGTACACACTATTAAATGTTGTGCACCAGAACAAGTTACTGATCAGCAGGCTACATTAACCTTAAATCAGGCGAATGACTATTACAGCTCATCGCCTCGATTGCGCAATTCATATAATTGCAATAAAACTTCTTCTAAAGATTCATCAATGATGGTAAACTTTAATGAATCCCAAACATCACAGTCAACACCTCTTCCTAAAAGCTCGAATTTGATGACTTCACAGAATGGCAGTTCAACTACACAAACGCATATGGTATCTACCATAATGGGATGCAGTAGTGGAAATGGAAACAGTATAAATTCACCAGCAACAAATGTAAATTCGTCTGTTGGGTCAAGAACACAAATGCCAACTTATACATCGCGAAATGGCCTTTGTTCTCTTTTAAATGATATGCAAGAGCCGATGTCCTTAAATTCAGCTATTTCCAATTTGAACGACGTAAGTCAGGGCTCCGCTTGTACAAATGCGTTAAGAAATGAAGACAATTCAACGTCGGCAGGAATTTCTATTGGTTCAGGGACTTCATCGACGTGTTTGCATTGTAAAACCGTGAGGCGAACTACTGGAGTTCATCAGACTACACAGACAACAGGACCCATTAGTCCAGTGCCGCAAATGGCGCCACTGATTGCCACCAACACTAATGGTAACAACAGTATCAACCAAGGATTTAGCACTGAACAAATGACAAACATTACAATGACATTAACTCCCACCCCAACGGAGCCATCAAATCATTTAACTCCAATATCTCCTCCAACATCAAATTCTATAACACCATCGAACCGTTTACTCTATAAAAAGCTGGATATTTCACCGGACCAAATGTTTCCCAATCAACTGAAGGCTAACAGTAACAATACTCAAATTATGCAGTCACATTTAAGTGAAGCAAATCAACCGCAGTCTGCTAATTTGGAACATTTTCTACCAGCTGCACGCTCATTAAATCAACAACAACTGCCCACAAACCAGCCAATATCTCAAGCTCCAAACAGTTCTTTGGTTCAACAGCAACAACGTTATTCCTGTAAAAAACGTTTTACACAATATATGCGTCGTGAAGTCTTGCGATTTTTCGGGATAGAACCATCAACTGAGGCCGAAGATTATGGATTATGGCAAGGACGACAACGACGCTTAGCTTTGCGACGTTTTGGCAGCCTCAAATCCGAGAGTGAACTACAGGTACGTAAAAAATAAAAAAGAATAAAAAAATTGCATAAATTTTCAATAAAAGTTAAACTGTAAACAACTTAGTTGTTTAGTAAAAATATATATGTATGTGATATGCATACGTTGCATATCAGAACTATAAACACCAACTTCAGAAAATATATAAATATTATTATGAAATTTAACATTATTATGGATTTAATATCAATTCTGAAAAATAATAATTTGCATTTCATAATAAAATGAATGAACAAAATATTAAAATAATAATTATATGAAAATTATTAAATTAAAAATAATAATAATAATAAATATGACACTTTTTTTGAGTTCATACTTAATTTTTGAAGATTCATATATTTGTATGATTCTTGCAGCAATGTCAAAATTGTCCCCTTTATTCTTTAAAGTGAGGTTTTCCAAGAAATCTATATATTTAAATTTTGAATTTATGCTTATATTGCCTAAAATCCTAGTCTGAAAGATTTATAAAAAAATATAAAAATTCCAAAATGGCCACCAAGAATTCCGGTGCTCATTTAAAAGAAAATTATTTATAATTATTTTTTTCCAATTTAAAATTAAATTTTTCGTCACCTTTAACTGAAATTATGTTTATTCTTTAAGGCTGAATTAAGTGACGTTTGCTCAAACGATAATGCCAATGGTTCTATACCACGCAATGGAATTCACTGTTCTGCTTTCAACAATGACAGTCAACATCATCACTACCACCATCATCACCATAATCACCAACGTCATGCTACTGAAAGGCCAGATATACTGCCGATTCAAGATACTGAAGATGATGATACAATGTTGGGTAATGGAGGTGGCGACGGTACAGGAAACAATGGTATAAACGGAGGCAATGTTAATGGAAGAGGACGTTGGCAACGTGACCGATATCATCATCCCCATTATAATGTTGACTTTCAGGTGGGTGATCATGTTGAACGAAAAGCTTCTGTGGCTAGTATGTTAGTGCAAAGCTTTAGTTTTATAAAGCATACTCTTAACAAACACCAAACCTCCCGATACAAGCGCCGCCAATGGTCAAGAAGCTTTGCACCCGCTCATGTTCAATACCATATGAATAATGGTGGGCATGCTGCAAGTAACGAGTTTTATGAAGGCTTGTCCGCTCTACAAGATGATGAAGTATTTTTCGATTCTCCACCTGGTGTAGAAACGAGCGGAGTAATAGGATCGGCGTCAGGTAGTGCAAACAACAGTGGTAATGCCACCAATATTTCAAACTCATCCGTTAATTCTACAATGCGTGTAACTAGTGTGGAGCGTCAAATGTTTTTAAGTAGCGAACGTAGTCAGCAAGGTTGGCGCACCAGTAATATCGTTGGCCAAAATGACGGATCACTTACTGTGCATCAGCCGATCGTGGTACATTCCAATGCAGAACAACAAATTTCCCACCAACAACAGCATTCTATGCAACAGCATCAACAACAGTTACATGGGATTCGTGGTAATCGAATATCAGCTCAACTTTTAGATGGCGTTTTAGAAAATTCTCAACGTCCAGTCGCAAGAAGAATAAAGCTCTTTTGTGCGAATGATTTAGATGACCGCACAGACCATCGACCTTTCTTTACTTACTGGATTAACACCGTCCAGATAATTGTGTTGTTCTTTTCCCTACTATGCTACGGCATTGGACCTATAGGTTTCGGAGTTGAACAAAGAACTGGCCAGGTATTAGTTACCAGTCTAAGCCTACAAACTGTGCAACACTCGGAGCAACGTAATGTTTGGATAGGTCCGCGTAATCAAGACTTGGTACATATGGGAGCTAAGTTTGCGACATGTATGAGAAGAGATGTTAAAATAATCGATGTGGTAATGAAAACTAGACGACAAGAACGGGAAACTGCATGTTGTATTCGTAATGATGACTCTGGCTGTGTACAGAGTTCACAAGCTGATTGCTCCGTTCGGGGACTTTTTCCAACAGTAAGTACAATTAAGACATATTAACAGTATAACCTCCATAAAGTAAATAGTAATAAACATGGATCTTCTAAAGACTAAAATATCTAGACGAATCCTGAGACATAAATTGTAAGCATTTTAAAATATTGTTAGCTGTATATATAACTGGGCCAATGTTAGCCAACAAGTAAAAATATTAAATATTAACAAAAATAAAGATAGACATTCTTTTTATACATAATCTGTTATGGTTTAAAAGATCTAAGTTCAAAAATTTAATTTCTCCCTTTTACAATTAAAAGAAAAATATTGGGAAATTCCAAATAATTTTTATATGGGATTTTTTTTAATTAATTAATTTTTAATTATTTTAGTTGAAAAATTAAATTAAATTACGGTATAGAAGATCTTTGTTTACAACAGTTCATTTTAAGAAATTATATTTATTATTATCATTAAATATTTTTTTTATTTTATTTTTTTTTTAGAAATCAATATCGACATGGAAGAAGTGGTCACCAGGAGAATCTGGACCCGGTGGTCGCATTTCCGGCTCAGTATGTGGTTTAGATCCAAAATATTGTGATGCACCTGCATCTATTGCTCCCTACGAATGGCCAGACGATATAACCAAATGGCCAATCTGTCGTAAAACGAATTCTTTCTCTCAGCGCTTTCGTTTTAAAGATCACACCGCTGAACATATGGTGTGCGAAGTCATAGGGCACCCTTGCTGTACAGGGATTTATGGTGAATGTCAAATTACCACCAGAGAATATTGTGATTTTGTCAACGGATATTTTCATGAAGAAGCCTCTCTGTGTTCACAGGTTTGTTATTTTGCAATATATTTAGGCATTATTGAAGTCATATTAAAAAAATTGCTATATTTTTATTAAATAGAATAATATTCCTAACAATATTTCGTGAATCGCATTATAAATGATTTTACATCTTACACTTATGTTTTGATGTACATATATGTACATATATTTGTAAACAAATATAATATACTACGCAATGTTAATCAAAACTTAAATAATATTTTTTTTTTGCCTGAATAACAAATTCATGTAGTTATTTTCAGACTCTAGGTGTATTAAAAATGTGTATCGAAACGAAAATAAAAAAAAATCAACGAACAAATTTGTAGTCAGTAAAATTTTAACATGTGCGGAAAGTAATTATTCATTTCTAATGACTAGCGTCTTAATATATATATTATATATTTAGACATATTGTTTACAATTTAAATAGCATAAGAATAGGCTTGAACCATCAATATTCTGGTTGTTAAGCCCGATGATCCGAGTGATTGCAAAAACTCACAACTGAATAATTCATTTGTAGTAAACCAATATTTTCAAATGAAATTGGTCGTAAAATTTTATTAACTTCTTAAGGCATTTTTAGACAAAAAGTATAAACAAATGAAAAAAATATATTGTATGGAAAATACTTAACAAATAAATTTTAGGTCTTATTGCAGTTCCATAGAGTTGAATTTATAACTGCAAAAAATCTTTAACACAGATACACGATAGTAGTTTTTTTATGTTGCATAAAATACAATGGAATGATATTTTGCAATAATTTCGTTGAAAAAAGTATATTTGTGCAAACGTTCTTTTCGTTTATTAAATGTAAGATCGGCTTTATTGCTAAAGCCAAAAATGTACTTATGATTTTTAATCCACCATCAAAAAGATTTAGTTACTATTTGGCTAAATACTGGAAAAGCTAGTGTCCGTTGTATCTCTAGTTAAAGTTAAAATTTTATAAATTGTTAATAATAATGAAAATTAAAAGTGGGTGTGATCCGCCTACCTTCCATATATTTATTCACTGTGTTCTTCTACTTGTTATTGGATCTATTAAAAGTGTATTTTTTTAATAAGTAAAAGTGTTAGTGTTTACCGTTTAAAAAGGTCAGTAAAAAGTATGAAATCATCTTCCATCAATTTTAAAAGTGTTTGTTACATGCCACCAATGAAAAAGTGGTAATGACTCTATCTGCCACTGTTGTGTTTAATGAAATAATGTCATTACAAATAATTTCCTAATTGCAATCACTGTTCATTTCTTTTAAATAACTATTTGAAACTATATAGGTCTACTAAAAATACAATATTTTTGATTTAAATTCTTGTAGTAAAATTTCTGTTTTTTCAATAATAACGCTTTTATATAAAATTTTTGCAATCAGGCCCGATGGTGGCTCTGCGAACTGTGGCCCAAAAATACTAAACGAAAAATGGCCCCATAAAATACATGGGCTACAACAACATACAATTTTGGACAACATTTATTAGATTTTGCATCATTATCTGACATGATTTTTAGGGTGAATTTGCACCAGATTGGAAAGAAAAATTATCCTAAAAAGATGGAATAGAAAAAACCCATATATTTTTTTACTTTATATTACTTGCAGAAATATATTGAATATTTAAAGGTCAATAATTCGTAAAGAAAGAAGTAGGAGGCAACATTTTTTATATCACAAGTAAGAATAATAATACATAAAAAAATCAAAAATCATATTTTTGATTTGTTTACATTTTTGTTATGAAAAAAGTTTCATATATAGTTCCAGCTTAGGGTAACCTTTCATTTTAGTTTGGGATAACTTTTCGTTACGAACCTTTTTTGCCAATAATTGGGTCAACCCATAAAAATTTGAAAAAACTCATAAAAAAGTTAAATTTTTTACTTTAGGTCCTGCTTTTTTTTAATCTATTTAACAAAATGTGTGAGAAAAATTTAGTATTTCGAAGGATAACGACAGCCAACAAAAATTTTAGTATGACTTATATTAGCAAAAAAAGATTTCTTATTATGTTTTTTGATTTTCAAAAAAGATTTCAATAATTAACAAAAAAAAAACTAAAATTAGTATTAGAATGTATTTAATTTTTAAAGCATTAAGAAATTAATTTTAATTTTTGGATCTTTAAGTTATTTTATAATTTTTTATTGAATGTTTTTTTTAATTTGGACTGAAATAATATTTTCGTTTGATTTAAAAATACGATAAATTACACAAATCTTTTCTGTATTGCCGGCCTTCGGCCTGGCTTAAGGACTTACTCCTTTGGGCATGTCGAACACCGGCTTCGCTAAATAAGCTTTTTTGGGATACAAAGATATGTTGAAAGTTACACATTTTTGCTAAAACATAATAATTTCATCCAATATAAATCGGACGTTGAATAATAAAGATGTTTGCAGGAATATATTGAATATTTAAAGGTCTATAATTCGTAAACTAAGAAGTGGGATCTAGTAGAATCTATTTTTTTTTTGATTTGATTATTTTTGTTATGAAAATAGTTTCTTATATAGTTTCAGCTTAAGGTAACATTTCATTTCAGTTTGGGATAACTTTTCGTTACGAAAATTTTTCCCAATAATTGGGTCAATTCTTCATTTGGGGTAATTATTAATTCAAATAAAGTGTTTGTGATGTACATAACATCAAAACAAATTTATTTTCTAATAAAAATTATTATTATTATAATTATTATTTTGTTCGGGTAAATTTGGCCAGATATTCACCCTAATCCCAATTGTGGGAAAGTTCATTCATGGCTTTGTAAAGCAAAATTAATCAATTTCTAAGTGGAATAGATAAAATATCTACCCTTAGTGCCAAGTAAAGGTATTCTTTAAATTATCTAGTAAATTTAAAAATAATAAAATTCATTTTTTAATAATATATTATTTATTAGAGTATAATTTGTACATTTTCGACATATACCAAGCTATGCCATTGCATAGATAAATAAATAATTACTTGATTTTACATTTCGTTTGATGACATAAAATTTAAATTTAATAATAATCTTTCTTTCTTCTAGATTTCATGCCTCAGTAATGTTTGTGGCATGTTTCCATTTGTTAATGTCGAAGTGCCAGATCAATTTTATCGTCTTCTAACCTCACTCTGTATGCATGCTGGTATTCTGCATTTAGTTATTACTGTAGTATTTCAACACATATTTCTAGCTGACTTAGAACGTCTAATTGGGCCCATACGAACGGCGATTTTGTATATTGGGACAGGACTAGCTGGAAATTTGACTAGTGCAGTATTAATGCCATATAAACCCGAGGTAAGTTTATTTGAAAATTGAGAAAAAATATTTTTTTTTAATGTACATACTTTTTTATTGATAAAAAAAGTATGTAACCTGTAAAATTTGCTACATACCCAGAGACAGGAAAACAGTATTTGTGAAAAGGAACAGATAAATATATTGTCCAAACATAGTATGAACACTAATGTTTCCATTAGAACGTTTTTTTTTCTTGTATGATACTTTAATTTTTACTTTAAAATTATTGAACTTTTTACTATATAATACGAAATGAAATGATTTTTATTATCCACAAATTGTACCTTGAATTTAAATATTTAAGTATCTATAAATGGCATCTTAAAAACATTCTAATCTTTTTAAAACTATAAACTTCAAAGAATGCAAATAGGCTTATTATTATTTTAAAATTTAGCAGTCGCTGAAGATATATTAAAATTAATATTTTCTTAAAAGAAATTTTTCCAAAATTTGTTATCTTATGTTTTGCTATGTTTAAGATATTTTGATGGCTGATATTTTAAGACTCCTAATGTAAGTGTATATATATTCTTACGTGACTTAAATATTTGCAATTGAAATGCAATTTTCGTTTACATGCTTTATTGTAAAAAAAATAGTTACAACTAACTTAAAATGTAATGTTTCTCAATTTGTCTATGGCAACGAAACGGTGAACATTAAATTTTGTGTAAAGATTATACAAATAGGAAGATGTGGGGTTACGGGACAAGAAAATTCTTGTTTCCAATTTAAATAAAATAACTTTATTAAAAACAACTTTAAATCTACCTTCCTGCCAACAAATGTCGCGTAAAAAAATAAATATTAAAAACAGTTAATTAATTACAGCGAGGATGTTTTAGAGATGTAAGAGTATACATTGCTACTACGAATCCAATACAACGGTGAAACGCGGGACAGCATATTGTGTTCTTTTATGGAACCGAAACACTGAAACCGATGTATACACCGGTCACACATAATATTTCCCGCACGCGCTTAGCAGACTCCAAGATCTCGTTGACTTGGCCATTACCTTTTTTCGAATGACTGCTCCGCTTTTAGGTTTCAACTGCTATCATTCCCTTCACGTTCAACTTGTGTCCACTCATTAGCAATTCCTGTATAAGTTCCGCATGATTGCGCTGTACGACGACCCGAGGTTCCAATTTGTTCTGAACAGATACTTCGGGATAAACCTTGGTGAACCTACTGTTTTTCTCTATCCTTTCTGCAAATGAGGAATTCCGAATCACCGCTCCATCATCTGTGGCCGAACCTCATCGCCGAGTCAATGCTGCTCCACCACCTTGGAAAAAAACTTCTTTCGACGAGGAACCGCCCTTTACCTGCACAACGACAGATCAGGGCTCGATTTACTCTATAATATTACCCTATCAAAACTCTTTCAGCAGAAATGAAGACCACCATTGCCTTCCTCCTAGTAGGCAAGGTAAAGCAAAGCACATATTTATTACATATAACATACCTGCTGAAGCCACAGTCACTCCTAAGGACAGCAGACAATTTCTCTCTAACATGAAAGAGATAAACCAAGAAGTTCATCCTCTCCCATTTGCGTATATGTCACTAACGTTGCCAGATCGAATGAGTGGAGTGACGACCTCGATATAATCAATTTTGTTCATCGCCACTTCGACGACTGCATGATGGTTCCACTCACAAACGTATTCAGCTCAGCAAGAGACTGGCCTTTGAAAAGAATGAATAGATCTTCTGCATACGCACACAATTTGAACAAAGGGCAGAGATGCCTCAGTAGAGGATCCATTATTATGCTCTATATAATGTGGACATCAACGAATAACGACTAGTACAGGAGGACACTACCCCATGAGAGATAATCAAACGCACCAATAAAATCGACAAATATGCCTCTTTGAAAACAAATTAAAACTGTGGGTCATTATTGGCGTTCTCTATCAGTCATTTCACCATAATAGCACCCTATCAAGATTCCCCCAGCAGAAATGCAGACCACCCGATCGGATGCATCGCCCTTCCTCCTAGTAGGCAAGGTAAAACAGAGCACATATTTGTTACAAATAATACACCAGCTGAAACCTCAGTCACTCCTAAGGACAGCAGACAATTTCTCTCAACTCAGCAAGAGACTGGCCTTTGAAAGGAATGAGTAGATCTTCTGCATACGCAAACAATTTGAACAAATGGCCGATATGCCTCAGTAGAGGATTTATTATTATGCCTCATATAATGCGGACATCAACGAACAATACCTATCACATAAACATTCTAGCCACTGAGGTAGCTCTTCATTAGTACTAGGAGGACTCTGCCCACGAGTGATAATCAAACCCACCAAAAAAATCGACAAATATGCCTCTTTGAAAGCAAATTAGAACTGAGGGTCATTATTGGCGTTCTCTATCAGTCGTTTCACCACGACTGTTTCCACCAATTTCAGTTGGAGCATACAATCTGGGGCATTCCACATACATAAATAATTATTTATTTAAATCACACACATTTTTATACCCATGTTTCAAAAAAAAATCTGTAGAAATTTATTTAAAGATCGAAATGCAAGAGACTGAAATTTATCTTTTAGAAATAATTTCGATGGAAAAATAAATTGATTATTTATTTGACGCAGTAAACAACTTCTATACAAACTAAAATTATTTACAAAATGAAGTTGAATCTGTTTCACGAAATATTTTTTACAAATAACACATCTGCTGAAGCCCCAGTCACTCATAAGGACAGCAGACAATTTCTCTCTAACATGAAAGAGATGAACCAAGAAGTTCATCCTCTCCCATTTGCGTATATGTGGCTAACGTTGTTAGATGGAATGAATGGAGTGACGACCACGAGATAATTAATTCTGTCCATAGCCACTTCGACGACTGCATGATGGTTCCACTCACAAACGTCTTCAGCTCAGCAAGAGACTGGCCTTTGAAAAGAATGAGTAGATCTTCTGCATACGCAAACAATTTGAACAAAGAGCAGAGGTGCCTCAGTAGAGGATCCATTATTATGCTCCATATAATGCAGACATCAACGAATAACGATACCTATCACACTAACATTATTGTCACTGAATTAGCTCTTCACTAGTACAGGAGGACACTACCCCATGAGAGATAATCAAACGCACCAATAAAATCGACAAATATGCCTCTTTGAAAACAAATTAAAACTGAGGGTCATTATTGGCGTTCTATATCAGTCGTTTCACCATGACTGTTTCCACCAATTTCAGTTGGAGCATACAATCTGGGGCATTCCACATAAATAAATAATTATTTATTTAAATCACACACATTTTTATAATAATGTTTTCTAAAAAAATCTGTAGAAATTTATTTCAAGATCGAAATGCAAGAGACTGAAATTTATCTTTTAGAAATAATTTCGATGGACAAATAAATTGATTATTTATTTGACGCAGTAAACAACTTCTATAGAAACTAAAATTTTTTGCTCCACCACCTTGGATAAAAAGCTCTTTCGGCGAGGAGCCACCCTTTACCCGCACAACGACAAACCAGGGCTCGATAATAGTACCCTATCAAGACTTCCCCAGCAGAAATGCAGACCACCCGATCGGATGCATCGCCCTTCCTCCTAGTAGGCAAGGTAAAACAGAGCACATATTTGTTACAAATAACACACCTGCTGAAACCCCAGTCACTCCTAAGGACAGCAGACAATTTTTCTCAACTCTGCAAGAGACTGGCCTTTGAAAAGAATGAGTAGATCTTCTACATGCGCACACAATTGAATAATGATCCTCAGTAGAGAATCCATTATTATGCTCCATATAATACGGACATCAACGAACAACCATCACACTAACAATCTTGTCACTGAGGTAGCTCTTCAATAGTACTAGGAGGACACTACCCCACGAGAGATAATCAAACGCACACATAAAATCAACAAATATGCCTCCTTGAAAACCATTCGGAACTGTGGGTCATCATTGGCGTCCTCTATCAGTCGTGACTCTTTCCACCAATTTTCCAAGTGGATTACACCTATCAAGAGAATTTAGGAGCACGACAACGCTAAGAACTTTGCAGCCGCAGAAAAAACCCTCACTAATGCACCATCCAGATACTCAGGTATGGCAAAGACTTTCTGCTTTTGACTTGGCAAATGCTTTTCACATTTCCGATTTATCCAAGAATGACAATCTGCCTAATGCGAGGAGAGTAGTCATCCGATTCTGCCTATTGTCACGTGTGCAATTCCTCCCTGTCCACTATAATTGCAGAGTTTTCCCCACTATCAGTATAAATTCGGATAACCCCCGGCTGCCTCTTAATAAATCCATCCGTAGTGCATGGCTCCTGTACCAATGCAAAAACCGCTCCCTTACTGCACATCGCCTGCCTCAATGCATATTGTTCAGTCGAGCAGTCATATTAGCATATACAGCACAGGCTGCAGACACCATGTCTGATGGAAGACCTTTGAATGAAACGTTAGCAGCAAAACTTGTAGTACCAGCAACACTAGCACCAGAACGAGTCGCAAGCGGCGTTCCCAGCTTCAATCTTTTGCCATCATCGGCGTCCTCGAAAACTCACTCTTCGTATGCTGAGTTGACGTCGGACCCAAAGCGCCACAGAAAGGTCAGACGCATTGCCCTTTCCCTGCTTACGGCGTCGCTCAGGCGACATGGTACTTTCCAGAACAAATTTCCAAAACGAAAAAGCGGATACAAAACCAATCCGTCAACAAAAAAATTTCACACTAGGGGTAATTAACACAAAACAGACAGCAACAATCCGGTAACACTGTTGCTAAATATTAACACAAACTCTTTTCTAAATATTTTATAGAATTTTTTTTTTTAAATTTTAAAATTTTTATCAACGTTTTTATTTTTTTAAATAAACCATGAACTTTGGTTCCGAAAAAAAATAATTTGTAGAACTAATTTTCTAAACGTAATATTTTTATAGTTAAAAAGAAAGAAAACTTTATATTATTTTGTAGGTTATTAGAAAGTTTTGATATAATAGTAGTGTGTAAAATTTAATCAAAAATCTGCTTAGGTTTTAATAAGAGGCCAAAAAAAATGCGATTATGCCATATGGCATAAAGATACTGAAAGGGTTAATCCCATTTTCGCCGGAGGTGTTAAGACACCTTTTAGCAACTAGTCAGCGGAACGCCAAAACAAATATGACTTAGCGAAAAAGCACTTTTTAAACACTTCTGTAAACTTTTAAAAATTTTCTCTATAGTTCAACCCATTGTGTGTTGATGTATAATTTTAAGAAATGAATAAAAACATATTTTTATTAAAATATTTATGAACTAAAATATAACAAATATAATTTAAAAATATCAAAGTAGGAATGAATATTCTTTAACGTAGGGTCTACATAAGAGATTTTTTTTATTATAACAAGTAACAGAATGTCGGCAGAGCTACTGCATGTATGGGAAATAACTTTTTTTTTCGTTGAGGAATATGGTAAAAATTAATTGGTAATATTTATTTTGTTTGTTTTTTTTTTTTTTTTTTTTTATTTTTTTTTAATTTTATTTTGTTATTGTGTTATTTTTGTTCCAAATAACTATTTTATTGAGATTTCCATGAAGTATTGCGTTTTTCTTAAAAAAAGAAATAAACGTCAGCAAAATACAGCAACAAAATGACATTTGATACCAAAACAAATTTGTCTTCGCTTGAGCTTGTTTATCCTAGCAAATATATAAGGAAAACAATTAAAAAATTCACATAAATTAATATTCGGATATGTACAGTCTTATCCATAAAGAGGGGGAAAAATAAAAGTGTTGCCGTTATAAACATTAAAAAACTTTATATGTTTAATCAGTGTTTTAGCATTCTATTTTTAAAGTGTAACTATTATTAACTTGAAAACATGGTTAATTATTTTTATTATTATATATATATTTTTTTTTTTCTTACGGCTGTATAAATGTAATGTCATTCAAGAGATAACACAAGATAACAAAATTAACGAAAGTGACCAATATGTAAATTAAATTGTTCATATGTTGAAAATATTTGATATTATAATTACTTATACTATAAACAAAATTATTTTAAAATCAATTTTTTTTTAAATACAAATTATTTTAATTACAGGTGGGACCATTGGCTTCATTATCTGGTGTGATAGCCTCATTAGTGGTACTTTTAATACATGCACATTGGCAACAGCTGCATAAACCGCATATAGCTTTATTTAAATTGATAGTGATTGGGGCGGTACTGTTTGCAATTGGCACGCTACCATGGCAACTTAATTTCGCTAGTTTATTTGCGGGTATATTTTGTGGAATTTTTCTCACTATTGCACTAGTGCCATTTGTCAGCATTAATAAATATAAACGGAAATCCAAGGTATGCATCCGTTATCGATTATTTAACTTCTTGCTAAATTTTAATAATTTCTTCATTCTTTTCAGATAAATTTAATATGGTCCTGTATAATTTTTCATATTTTTGTTTATACTACAATGTTGATTATATTCTACATGTTTTCCACGGAACTAACGAAGCTTAGCTTTGGCGAGGTTTTTACAAACAGTTTTAATACGGGTGTCACAGGAAGTTCTGGTGGAGGTGGTGCAACTGGAACACCCGGAATAACTACAACAGACATAATGCGCACCGGCATTTCCAACAACAATAATAACAATATAAATCGTCACTCATTTATGCAACAACAGCCACTTTATCATCATTATCATCATCTTTCAGATGACATTATAACAAATAATGCTGCCGTAGCAGTAGCTGTTGCTACTGCCTCTCTAGCTGTAAGCGGTGATGGAGCAAACGGCATTGAAAATGTAGGCAGAGAAGGTAGCCAAGTAGATATGATATATTAAAGGCCTAATTTTGTAAAACAAAACGCTTTCAAACAAAAGAATTTTGTATGAAAGAGTTTTATTAAAGTTTCCAGAACTACTCATATATGTAATTTTGTAACGTTTTATTTTACAGAACGAAAGCCTAAGTTACACATTATTTTTTTAATTTAATTTAAAGCTAAAAGAATTAATTATTTCATAATAGTGTTATATAATATGAAGTAAATATTAGTGTCAAACTATCTTATACTTGGAAGGTTCAAAATGTGTATGAGAAATACAAAAAATATTTTCTTACTAGTGTTATTATTATTTTTATTAATTGATAAAATTGAAACTTTTTTCAAAAATGTACCATTTTCGACCAACGCACTATAAATAATACAGTAACGAAAGAACCACTAAAGGTATCTCAATAAAATTTCACACGGTCAGAGCCCCTAACAGCTCAGGGTGAAGTGGGTGATCCTCCAAATTGCCCATCTCGGCTATGTCTTTTTTTAATTGACAAAAAATTCGTTTATGATATGACAGAAAAGAAATCTAATATATATATAGTCCATGCAAATCTCTGCAAAAAGTATGCTTACAGGTTATCTCTTTTAACTTAAGAGATATTCGGGTCGAAACAAACGGCTGTGCTCTTACATATGTATGTTTCAACTTGTTTTTTAATCATTTTGTGTAACATTTGAACCCTTTCAATAAAATTACACAGTTATTTCTTAGGTGTTTTCCAATTATTTTGGAGAAGCAAAAGTTTATAGCTGCTCTGTGAACAGGAGAAGATCCTTCGAAAGTGGTAAACTCCATCAGATGGGGCTCATGGCAAAAAAATCAATGGTTTTCAGTTTCTTTCAAGCTATATCAAGTAACTCATGTATTAAAAAATGCAAAACAGTCAATGACATTAAATTTTCTAAATTAAATTTTAATTTGTTTACATCATATCAACCTGTAAAGAACGTAAATATGTAAAAAAATAAATTGTTGTTAATTTATGTCAATATTTACCTATAGCTAACGATTGCTGTTGCAAATTTTGCGATTGAACTCAGAAAAATCTTCAACCGTCTCAATAGGAAAGTCAACTCTGACATTTTTTAAAACTTTCTTAATAAAGAGTTCTGATAGAAATTGATCCAACGCTTTCATTATAACCTCATTTTGACTTGAATTTTTTTTCTCAAAATACATAGATCGATTTTTAATATAATAACATGTTTAAATATTTATGGGTAGATCATAACCGGTTTTAATGGGGTTCGTCATCGAACTATCTCTAAAATTGCGACAAACTCATTTAAGGAAGCAAATTCCTAAGAAATTACACATTTAATAGAGACACTCGCCCAAATTAAAAACAAACAAGAAAAATTCAACATTTTCCGGTACATCTTCCGAAAATATTATTCCATTTATTAATGATATTGGTATCTAAAGAAAAGTTTCAATTATTTTAACGATTTTCCTATTCTCTACTATAAATTAAGGATTTTTTTCTTTAGTATATTTTAGCGATTGGAAAGTAAAGAACATCAGTAGTGTGCCAGGGTGTGGCCTACAGAAGGTGTCCCCCAATCCAAACTTTCTTAACCTTTAACTTATGACGTGAAATTGTATAGCGTATATGAAGAGGTGGTGTAAATTATACACCCGAATTATTTTTCATATAATTTTAAATGTGTATATATTAAAATAATGTTATACTTATATTATT
>MINK01003638.1:0-16034 GCA_001735545.1 Phormia regina
AAAAATTTCCCAGTAGTCACCCCACCAAATTAAATTAACCAAAAAAAAAAAAAAAAAAAAAAAGAGACCAATTGCAATAGCTTGAAACAGAAGTTATGGAAAACATAATATTTTTAATAAAATTATAATCATAAATATTCATATATTTAATTTATTAAACAGTTTCGTAGTAGTCACCCCATCAAATTGGATTAACAAAAATAAAATAGAGACCAATTGCAATAGCATGAAACAGAAGTTATGGAAAACACGGCATCCCATAATATTTTTAATAAAATTATAATCAAAGAAAATATCGAATATATTGTATTCCAAACAAACATATATGTTCAATAATTTGGCAAACGCTAAATTTCATAGATAAACGTCTAATGTAGACTGAATTTGTTAGTATTATTGCAGCGTTAAAATAAATTTGTCTGCGCTCGAGTTCTCACAACTTTGCTTTGTAAAATACGCAATTTTTATTGTTTTTGATAGTTATTTCATTATCCACATATGTTGTCTCCTATAATTGACAGAGATAAAAAATTTGATCGGTAAATTAACAGCCATTTTTATAATAGAGCTAAGTTATCCCTAACTATTGACGCGGTTGGAAACATTTTGCAATTTTAGAACCTTGAGGCTTTTTTTGAGACAAAGTATAGTACATTCGATAGTGAACTATTAGGAATTTATGTTTTTAAATATGTATTAAAAGAAATTATTTATTATTTTTTTATTTTATTTACATTTACTTTGAAAAATAGAGTTGAAATTTCAATATATTTGTTATAACATTATACAAAAATTCACATGTACATGTATATTAGTAAAAATAAGTAAAAACATAAAAATAGCATTTTAAATTTTTAACTTTATTTTATTGCTCACATATATAACTCTCTCATTCATATTGTATTTAAAAAAACTTGAAAAATTGTAATAAAAGAACAAAGTGCTGTTTTTCTCATTTAATTGCAAGAGTTGAAAGGAGAGCGAGATAGACGAAATCAAAAAATCTAATACTTTATGAGAAACTCATTTTTATGTAAATTATTTAACTTGCGATTTGTGATTGTTAAAAAATTACAAATCGGTTGAAAATGTAGGAAAACAATAAATAAAAAAATCCAATATGAACAAAAATCATTTTTCGTAGTCTTTACATCCTACACCACCGTAGGTGGTTGGGATATTTTTTTTGTTGGAAATTTCAGGTTAATAAATTATTTGAAAAGTATTTATTTACTATTTCATTAGTTAAATTTTTCTTCCTCATTGTTAATATACAGGTTGTAAAAATTGCATATAACTAATCAGATTAATTTCAGCATTAGATTTATAAATTAGTGATTAAAGAAAAAATAAAAATTATATTGAATAAATGGATATGAGACTCTCTGATAGTTCATATAGTCATTATAATGGGTAGTTTAAAAACTAATGAAATAGTAAATAGGCAAAACTTGTCATGTCAGTAACTTATGTCTTGTGATATGATTTACGCAACGTATGATTGAATCCTTTTAAACCACGGGGACTCATTTTACTCACATCTTGTACGAAAGCTCCTTGTAAACAATTTGATATTCTTGTTTCTTAATATGAAAATTTACGAATATAAATTAGCACAACATTACTACACGAAAAGTTAATAAATGCTTACAGGCAAAAAAAAATGAAATCACAAAATGTTTCCAAAGAAAACAAAAATTTAAACGCAAATCTAAAGTTGTTTTCAAAAATTTTATTTCTTAAAATTAAACATCGATATGACTAACCTACGACACTTTATTTATATAAAAATTTACCAAGAAGAAAAAAGTAACAATAATAATTATAATCATTTTATAATCAAAGTCAACTTCATCATCGGAAACTCGAGAGTTTCTGTATTCCACTATTGCAGCGTCAAAATCTCATTTTGTTACATCAGCTATAACTTCAGACACAACGAATTAACACACATTGCACATAGAACAGGCATACTTTTTTTTAGCCAGAACTCAAATAGTGCAAACAAATATTGCAGTTAATCAGTAAAAGTTTCATTTAATCAAAATAATCATTTTTAGATACTCCAAATAATACTATATTTTTAACTTTTTCTTAATTAAAAATTATTGTGAATTATGATCATAAAATAGATAAAAACAAAATATAGAAAACGAACGTTTCTTCGTATGAAATTTATTTAATAACGTTCATTTCCATTTATAACATGGTTTGATGAGCATCAAATAAATGCTTATATTTTACTGTATCTGTCAGACGCAGTTGAAACAAAAATATTCTATGTAGTTGAGCCTTGGGGCCCCAATATACGTAATCAATTTTAAAGAGTGATATATAACAAAGTCTACACTAATGGTCAAAATAATTACAATGTATTTGTTATACTTTGAGAATTGTTTTTTTTTAATTTCTATAAATAATATTTTTCCACAATTTGACAGTCCGAACAAGAAACATGTTCTTCACGGCTCTGTGAACTATGGTCCCAAAACACTTAACGAAAAAATACATGGTATACAATAACACGTAATTTTGGGACATATTTTCTTCGTTTTTGGGGTATTTTGTGACGTGTTTTTTGGGGTGAATGTGCATGTTTCACTGTAGGATCAAATGCAAATTTGTTGGTAATAAATCTGAATCTCATAAACTATTGGCCGGATCAAATTGAAAGCTTAGGTCGTAGCAACCCTTTGATAACACCAAATAAGTTACAATATGTCAAAGTTGACTACCTCGGGTATGTAAAAGTTAAAAATTGTAACTTGTACAAATGAAGTCCGATTTTAAAGATTTTCATATTTCTGGAAAATGCTTGGCAATTTAAGAAAAAAGGAAGTGGAGATTTGATGTTAAAAGTCAGTTTTTTGAACGACTATTTTTAAAAGCATATTAGCATAATATTTTTAATATTATTTTTTATGTTATGTATAAATCACAAATCAAGCTTTCATTCCTGAAGAAATCAATAAAACAACTTCAATAACCTATTTTTGGTAATTTTTCAAAAATAACATTAAAAAAAGCTAAAAATCCAACAAATTTTAATTTTTTAACACATCTCCACCCATTTTTTAAATACTTTAAAAATATGAAAAGAATATATAATTAGACTTATTTACCGATTTTTCTATCTATATATATAAAAATTAATGTGTGTTTGTTTGTATGTATGTTTGTTTGAAATCTATAGCCGCCTAAAGGGCCAAACCGATTTTTTTTAATTTTTCACAGTGTGTTCTTATATGTTCTTATTTTGAAATTCCATGTGGGTGAGGTGCCACACCCACTTACTAAATAACTATTATATTTAGTATATCTCGGAAATCGGTAATACTAGAGTCCTCAAATTTTGCAAGAACAACTTTGACACCTATATGAACATTCTGGAAAAAATAGGCGAACTAGCAATAGGGGGTGTGGCACAACCCACGTCTAACATTGCTTGCCAATGCCAAATGCCGTAAATTTATGAAACTATAACAGTTACATTTCCCAAATTTTGTACAATGAAGTTATACAAAATGTATATTATCAAGTTATTATTATTAATTTTCTTGAAAATAAACAGAAACATCAAACGTTAGTAAATTTTTACTTCCTTAGCTTTGGAATCCTCTTTTTCTATTTCAAGAGTGATTTTTGGTAGACTGGATCTGATGATATTAATAAATATTCCATTAAGTACATATTTTGAACATTTTCGGATATTGAAGAGTCTAAAATGTTGAACATCTATAGTTTCGTAAGCAGAAATTTTAAACTTGTCCACATTAATTTGTTAATTTGCTATTAATGGCTGCCAATATAATCTTAAAACGGTTCAAAATATTTATGTCAATGCTTGTGATTGATGATGTGAGTTCCGGATTTTCAAAGAAATGTCTTGCTCTATTTCCATCATTATAGAGTTGTTCTTTGAATTCTAATTGAATTCGTTTTTTCTCCTCTTTTCGTAATTCGTGAAGTTCCAAATTGTTTTTTGCTGTAGCATTTTCCTGGCCGGGGATATTTTTGTACTTCTAAATAGATTTAATTCTAGGGACAGGATTTTAAGTAATTGCAATATATTAACTTTAGCACTTTTCACAGTAGTATTAACCGCGTGCTCCATAGGCTGTAAAATATTACTTTTTGCTTCTCTCACTGATTTGCTACTGGGAAAGATATCATATCCTTTTTCGCTAAAAGGTTTCCTAAAAATCTCGTACTGGTTTCTAGATAATTCTAAATTTAATATTAGAGTTAAAGCATCTTCAGAGGTAAAGGACGATGTTGATTTCGGTGTCACTATGTTTTGGATTATCCGACGTAATCGATTGGGAGATGTTGGTAACACATCTATAACTTTTTCTACTTCCCTTGGTTGGGTACGTGTTACTAAAGCTTTAAATATACCTTTTATTTCAGCATTTGTATGTGAATTTAGAATACATTCCTATTTGATTTGTTCTTAGTTTTTAGCCATTTTTCATACTGATTTCAAAATGGAGACTTTGAATTACGTCTTTATCTTGCCAAGCACTTACCAGAAATATAAGAATCTTTAAAATGTGTATAAGTTACGATTTTTTAACTTTTACATACTCGAGGTAGTCAACTTTGACAACCTATAACTTATCTTGTGTTATCACAGGCCGACAACGAGATTATTTTTCTAAAAGCTTAGGTCCTCCCCTACAACTCTTCCATACATTTCAATTTTATCTTACCAGAGTTTATGAGATACAGATTTATTACCAACAAATTTGCGTACTGTGTGTTTGTACCTTTTTTGTTTTAAGAAGGATTTTTGTAAATCATTTTTATTTATTTTGTTATCTTCACAGGAAGTAATATTAATAATAATATAAAGCCCTGTTATGTAAATGGCACTTTTGTAATTTCTGATAGGTGATCTTCCAAATACAGTAATGATATTTTGCCCCAATTTGCACCTTTTCAATTCGCAAAGCAATCATGTGGCAGCGTATTTCTCACCAACAAATTTTTGATGTTTGGTTTCTTGCATCAAAGAAGAAGAAAAGGTTGAGTGTTATTGAGTTTATTTCTGAAAATATTAGTACAACATCGAAAAAAATTATTGATATTGATTCAATAAAATCATTTCCAGACCAAATAATTAATAAAATGGATGTTAGCAAATATATTAAAAACTTGGTTTTAACACTCAAATAGAAATTGGTTGAAAAAAGAGATTGATTTGTCAATGTTTGTTATTGGAAAAAATTTCCTTTTCCATATAGTACTTGAGGAAGGCCTAGTAAAAATTTCGAAAATTGTTCAACTGTATCAAAAAGAAAAAAAGCTAGATATCTTCTGAAAACAACTAATCTGTATTCAGTGCTGATGGCAACTAAAATGCAAATGCGTTCAGCGGAAAAACATTCATCAGCTGCAATAGTTGGTGAACTCAGAACTTAATATCATCAGATCTATTCATTTGCAGCTTACGAAATCCAACAAAAACTAGAAGATCAGATGTAATACCTGAAGTTGTGTTACTTTTATAAAGTCAGAATATATTTTTTGATGATGCTGATGAATAATTTTTATTAATTCAAATTAGTGAAAAAATCGAAGATTTAAAAATACATGCACACACATATACTCTTAATAGAATTCGATTGAATTAAAAAGTAATCGTGGCAGTTGTCCGATCACGCCCATTTTATCACGTAATAAGTTTAGTGTTACGAAAATTGTGCCAAATTTTATCGATATAGCTTTCTTAATTATAGAAATATATACTTTTGATCACTGTGCACTGAAAAGATTTAATTTTGTTTAAAAATAACTAAAATGTAGAAATAGAATAGTAGAATACCCGACAAAATTCCCGGGAATAAAGCGGCACATGAAAAACTGTAAATTTCCGAGGAATCCTGGGTTGCACTCCCAAATTTTTAAGAATACTCTTAAAACTTTGTGAATTTGTAGGCTCTAAAAAACTACGCAACAGAGTGTAAAATTACCATCAATATCTCTAAAAGTTGTTAATGGTTCTTAATTATTAAATAGTATATATAAAAGGAATATGTCCACTATAAATGTAGGAGTTCAACATTTGTATTATCAATTAAAAGTACATACATAATACAAATGCAACTTAAGGATGCATTTTTGAAACATTCATTGTATTTTTTGCTAGTTTATTTTAAAATTAATTTTAATAATTCATAATTTGTCATTTGTGGTATAATATTTATTTGCCCCAAATTGAATGCTGATTTTATAAAAATATTTCTTCAGAAAGTCTGTTGGCAGAACTTCAGAAGGCCTGCAGGCAGTTTTTATTTAAGAAGTCTTAAAAAATTGCATCAATGGGTCGCCAATGTAATGTGTAAGGTCTTGCTTGTAAGGACATCACGAGAAAAAAAATACCTGAATATGGAATGTATGAGGATCCCTTCTGCCTATAAAGAAGTCTTATATTTCTTCAGAAGGTCTGTTGGTAGAACTTCAGAATGCCTGCAGGCAGTTTTTATTTAAGAAGTCTTATAAAAATGCATCAAAATGTAAAGTCTTGCTTGTAAGGACATCAGGAGAAAAAAATACCTGAATATGGAATGCATGAGGATCTCTTCTGGCTATAAAAAATATGCAGATATTTCTTAAAAAATCCAATAGTCACATTTTTGAATGATTACACAGAAATGTACAACACATGATTCATGCAATTTTTTATTATTGGTTGAATCTTATTTCATTTTTCTTTTTTATAAAAACCATCGATCGCTGTCTTGTTTTAGAATTTATAATAAATTTCGAATAAAAATGATCGCTGTAGTATCGATTACACAAACGAGATGAGTTCAGTTTTTTTGGCAACAGGTGCAATTTTGCTAAATATTAAAGGGATCTTTATGAAAAAAACAGTTGGTTTTGGTTTACTGTATGTATATCTGATTTCAAAATTTGTGTATATGGTATTCACAGCAGTTACGTTTGCTTTACTGTATGTATATGTGATTTTAAAATTTGTGTATATGGTATTCACACATACATATGTATAAATACCACCTGCTGTTTAAAAGTTTTTTAAATGATTTTTGCCTCAAAGCTAAAGTAGCGATTAAAGATTAGTTTTTTTTTTAATAAGAAAACATAGTATAATATTATGGTACCTAAAAATGTGTAATAAACACGCATTTGTTTTGATTCTCAACTTTGTCACTGTGCATATATATGTACATGATAACTAACGTGACGAGACGTTCTGTTTTTTAAACTTTAGTTCCGTATAAAATATTTTACCCGCTTTTCATAAAGAAATACCGATTTTTTAGATCTAAGAGCTTTTTATATTTTTTTATTTATGTTTTCTGTAAATTTAAAAATTTTAATAGCAACTCTATTATTTTTAATATCGAAAACTATTTATATTAAGAGTAAAACAATGTACAAACAAAACTAAAAAATATAGCAAAGAAAAAATGTCAGTGCTATACTAAAATACGCATTTTTTACGCAGTTTAAGTGTTTTTTTAATTGAAAGTTGACAACACTGTTCGTATTAAAATGATTTTTGAATTACAAAATTTAATTGGCAGTGTGTGTGAAGATAAATTCGTATTTAACTAGTGGATACAAAAAAATTATTTTACAGTGAGCTGTTAGCAATTTAACAGAATAGTAATTTAGGATGGAACTTTTGGGAGTATAATACAAGAAGAATGTAACCGATTCAAAATATATAGTACATGGTGCTTAAGTAATTCTGCTTTTAAAATTACTTGTACTCAACATTTTATATCGTAGATTATAATGGGTTGCGGACCCCCATTTGAAAAACGTTGGTCTATAACGTAACGACTTACGTAATGGCATATGAAGACGTAACAACATATTTAAATACGACTAATTATTACTAAAAAATTATAAAAACAATTTGAAAAAAATTAATAAAATATTAAAAGCAAATAAATTTGAAAAAAATTAATAAAATATTAAAAGCAAATAAATTTGTCAGTTATCTAAACAGTATGCAAAATGAAAGATTCATTCCAATCATATGGAGAATGATGTCCAGGATGTATACTATCAGCCCCAATATGCAGTATTCGACAATTGTATTTGTGAATATTTTAAATTTTCAACTTTGAGAATATCAGCCACAATATGCAGTATTCCTGTATTGGATTAGTGATTTTTTTTTTTTAATTTTCATCTTATGGAATACAGAGTCTATCAGAGGTCTGTAAAGAATTTTGCCCACTGTGTCCAAACGGGGCATTGACACGTATTCCTACCATATGGAGAATGTTGTCCAGAATGTATAATATCAGGCACAATATGCTGTATTCCTGAATTGAATACAGCATTATTAACTCTTTATGTTATTGTGAATTTTAATAAATTCAGGATTCAGAATTTTGCACTCATTTAAATTAAAACTAGTTTTCAATGTCATTGAGATTTACTTATCTTTTTCAATTTTAACTTTTAGTAAAAGGAAAAATATTTCAATGGCTTCAATGGTTAAATATAATTAATAAAAATTATGAGCCAATCAATATGAATGTAAATTTTTAATTTAGGGGCACATTAATTTTTGCCAAATATCTTGAAAACAAAGTAACATTTTTGTTTGAATAATTTGTTTCCTTTTTCTCTATCACTGATCTTTCATTTATTAAATTTTAAAATGTTCAACAAATATTTGTTCGGTGGAATACGTGATTAACTGTTTTTTTAGCAGTTTTCTAAATATTTCTTTGTGGGTATTTTCTGTGATAACTCTAATCTTTTTTGGGATTGATATATGATTTTTGCTATGTTATAAACTTGATAGTAAAAGAAGAATTTGCAACATATGTTTTAATAAATTCCTTTAAATAGTGAAAAAATTCAACTAAATATCATTTATCGATTTTCCCATGTATAGATTTTGGGTAACCATTGTTGAGTTTTTATTTATTTGATATAAAATTTAATTAAACACATTAATTTTTGAGTGTTTTTTCAAATGCTGTATTAATATAAAATAAAAAAAAAACATCGTATTTAGGAAAACGAATCTGTCCCCATTACTTGGTAAATCTAACCCATGGGATGGGGTTGTTTCGACGTTATTGGATGTGTGTGAAGATAAATTTAAAATATGAAAACCTAGACACAAACCTTTACATTTAACAGACGTTAACTTACTTCTGCAAAAATCTGTTGAATTGGGCGTATGACTTTAAAAATGATTTTTGGCGACATTTCTTGAACAAATGAAAAGCCTAATGTATGCATTTTCAAATAATTAGAAGAAATTAAAAATATTGTGTAAATTTACAATTTTATAGCGAAACAAAAAAAAAAAATAAACTTTCATGATGACACACATCCTTTAAAAAACTAGGGCAATCTGTTCGGATGAAAGTTGGTGGGATTTATAGCCTAAATGGACATCTATCATAATTAAGGAATGAAAGCCGGGCTTTCCTTCCCGGGATATTTATAGTTTTTCATGTCCCGTTTTACCGGGAACTTTGTCCAGGATTTAATTTTTTAAATTTCAAATTTCATATTTGCACATAGCACGCGTATTCCAATAGTAGTTTTAGTGCTAGATCAAGTACTTTTTTTAACTCGTTTAGCACCAAGAAAGTGAAAATAGCACCTGACATTTTTCTAGCACTTTTCGAATTACATACAACTATGTGATGGAAATCACGCGATTTTAATTTCACATGCGGTTTGAAAATCGCCAAAATTATTTTAATATGTGATGCAGTTCATCCGTTTTACTTGTTTTGTTTCTCTCAATTTAATCATCTGTTTCTATTAAATCGTTTATATATGTGAAAACAAATAGCAGAGAGAATAATGGATTAAACCTTGAATTTCATATTTTTACTTAAAATTGGTAAAAAACATTATCAGTTTTTATCTATACAAAAAGAAAACATATTAAATTTTATTTGTACGCCATATTTATTGTTTTCTGAAGCCATGTTTATGCAAAATAGACAACTTTACTTTGGTATAATCATGCGATTTGAAATCGCATATTTTCTTGTGATTGTGAACCACATCATACATATTATGCGATCTGAAATCGTAATCGCCAATTTTATGCGATTCTCATCACATAATGGATATATTCAGAGACCAAAAAAATATTTTTTTAATTGAAAAAGTGGAGTAAAGAATATGAAATATTTATATGTTATTTCAAAAAAAAAATATTTTTTTAATTGAAAAAGTGGAGTAAAGAATATGAAATATTTGTATGTTATTTCATATCTGTAATTTTTGAAAAATTAACATTTATTTTTCAAAAATATTTTTTACGTTGCTTGATAACAGTTACCAAAGTAGTCCGACTCTTTGGCAGGTGTACCTAACTCTATGAGTGTGTTAGTAAAAAAGTACCTAACTCTAAGTATTTTTAGTAAAAAAAATGTAAATGTGTTTGTTCTTTTGTATTTTTCTTAAACATACTGAATTAAAAAAATGTTTTATATTTTAATTTGTTTGAATTTTCAATACTAAAAAATTGAAACTCTGTTGAAGAATTTAATTATAAAAGAAAACAAAACAAATTGTCAAAAATTTTTTAAAATTAAATTTTTGTGTTTTGAGCAAATTTGGTGTAAGAAAAAAACTTAAAAACATGTGTGCAATTGCAATTCAGTGCATAAATGCTTAATGATTTTAAAATTTAGTGATAAAATTTCGATGTTGTTTTCTTTGTATTAGTTCTCTCACAATTCATACAGTACCCTTATGTGCGAGAGAGACCTTTTATAAAAAGAGAGTCGGACTACTTCGTATACTTTTTCAGTTACTACTAAAGTATATATTTTTTCTGTTGTTCATAGTTTTTATTTTTTTTTAATATTTTTACATTGCCTAACAATAGTTAATTTTGAAAATAAATGTTTTCCATTGCTAATTAATTTTATTTTTCAATATATACGCTTTTACAACTTATATTTTGCATGAAAAAAACTTTTTTTCAAACCCGCATCAATGCCTTCTGTATTTATTTGGTACCTTTCCCAAGATTATACAAAACCAAAAGTGCAGGACCAGTTTCACTTTTGGTAATGGTCTAACATAATGGTTCTCAAAAAGGGGTCCGTAAGGACATTCGTCTTCGGTCGCGAAGAGATCCTAAAAAATATTCTTGAAAACAAATTTTTAATGTAAATACTACGCAGATGTCTAAATAAAAATTTCAATGAGAGCAGGGTTTATTCAAAACATCCTTAAACTTAAGACAAAAGTAAAGATTTTTTAATTGAGTTCTTATAAGAATAAAGTTGGATCAGGGATCGAATTAAGAAACTACAAATTGTTCTCATGAAACCATTCTTTTATTTTTTGTAAATTTATAATGCCAAGATTTTAATGCCCTTTCGATTCTAACCATAGAATAACGTATGCAGAACGAAATTGCAACAAAATTTGTAAAAAAGCAATTTGTCTTTTATTTTTATATTTAACCCATAAAAAAGATTAATATTTTAATTCAAATGGTAATGAAGATCGGATAAAATATTTATCTCTACCTATTTGAATCCACTAAAAATAACAATACAAAATATTGTTATTTATAAAAGTAAAAAATTTTCATATTTTTATAGATGTTTTCGTAAATTAAGTCTTTTTAAATTTTTTCATTAATATATTTAGTTTTGTAAAACAAAATTTATTGATTTCACAACAAAAAAAAATCGAAGTACATTATTTAGTAAATATAAATATATATCTTGTAAACTACTTAAATATCCGGATATAACGACAAAATGATTTTAGGTATGGAAAAGGCCTTAAATTTCAAGACATTATAAAATTTAAAAATCGCTAAACATTTCTAAATTAAAACCGACTTTATATATTTATATTCATTTAAACAGGGAAGCGTTTGGAATAAAAAAGTTATTTATAGCTGCTTTAACAATACACTTATCCCCTGTTTTTATAAGACAAACGGAAAATTTGTCTCGTCAAAATGTATGGAAAACAAAAAATAAATTTGAAATTTATTTGTTGTTTTCCATACATTTTGAGAAGTCAATTTTTTCGTTCGTCTTATAAAAACTGGGGATTAATTGTTAAAACTAACATAACATAATGAGGAACAAGATAATTAACATTTGCTAAATGGGTGCAACTCTCTTATTTCGCAGCGATATTTGGGGACCATAAAAATAAATTTTGCTTTAATGACTTTCTAATTCAAAAATCCTTTCATTACGAATATTAAAAAATTGAAAATAAAAATATTATTCAAGAATTAACCCGAAACGAATAAATCGCACAATGGCATATGTTGATGTGTCAACTTATGTTGAACTTAATCCTAATTTTTACAACGAATTTTATTTTTTGTTTGCAAATTTAATTTTTTAATTTGTTCGAAGATCGCAAATTTTTCGAAAATAGAAATATTATTCAAGAATTAACCCGAAAAGAATAAATCGTACAACGGCATATGCTAATGTGTCAATGTTGAATGAAAGAGTGTGGATGTTTAAGACATTTGTACATGCGCTTGTGTGCTTATGCAATTTATTAAGTGTGTTTTTTATATATGTATGTAAATCAGCGATAGCCAAAATCCAAGCTCGCGTGATTTTTTCTCTGTTGTTATGCTCTTGAAATGAATAAAAAACACACAATCCAAGTCAGTCTCAAACGATCATTCAACCAAGCAGGTTGTGTTACGCTTCTTTGTTGAGGTACACTCATAAAAAATATTGATGTCAAATAGGAATATTTTAAATTTTTTGTTTACCAAAAATATGATTTTTATTTCTTATTTATATAAAAAAAAACTATAATATTAAAAAAAAAAAATTGGTGTAAATTTCATAATGTACCGAGTTATACATTTAATTACATATCCTGTTTTATTGCAATATATTTTTTTTCTTCATTTTTAATTAAATTATCAACACTATTGCCTTGTAGTTGTAGAATTTATTGCTGAAAATTGCACACTTAAACAATAAACAATACAAAATACAAAAAGCTTGTAAGATCAAATAATTATTTGCCTAAAAAATATTTTATGGTCACATTACGGCAAAGAAATATTTGTGATTTTCAGTCAAATGTTTCCCTAATGTGACCATACGGTCACTTAATAAATGAAATTTTAAAAGTTAGATTAGTTTGTCAAAGCAAAAGTTAAAAGACATTCTCGATTGACAATTAAACAAAATTGTTGTTTTGTAAACAAAAATGTGTTTTTATTTTCTTTTAGCAACAACAAAATAATTTTGATGTCATGTATTTTGTTATTGCATGAGTAAGGTTTATGGCAATTACTTTCGACTCTTGTTACTCTTTGCCTAAATATGATATTTTTCCTTTTATTTTTTTATAGATCTAACAATTCGGAAAATGAGATTTCTTAATTATTATGAATTTATCTTAATGGAAATGACTGAAATTTTATATATCAGATTTGTATAAAATATAAACCACAAGAAGATTATAACATACATATCAATTAAACGGAGGAAAAGGACATGTCTATTACGGGATCACTATTAACATATGAAAATAATAATCACATTTTGAATAAATCCAAAAAACGTAGTTCCAATATCTCTATGGGTAAAGCAATACCATCTAGTTTAAATTCGAGTATTTCGAATACTATTTTAAGTGATTCAAGTGGAAATCAAAAACAACTCAAAGCAAATCATAATTTTCAAGGTCGCCATTTGCCAGCCAAGTATATGAATTCTAAAAGAAAACATGCTAATTACAACAGTATGTATTCGCAGATATATCCGGATCATAACAATTATTTACATCTAAATTCTTTATGGTCAATATGGTATGGAGTTTTGCTTACGTTATTTCAAGGATATTTAGCTGTACATGGTGCTTATAGGTTTTTGGGTACATATGAACAAAGTTATATATTTTTATATCTTGTATACAATAAAATAATTTTTATATTACGTAGGTTGTTCTCTGATTCCCTGGAAAATTGAACCAGTTGCTGAGCTCAATTTACAAATAATTTTATCAGGATTGGTTTTTGTATTATTACCATTTTTCTTTACCTCTGCCGTTTTCAAAGTAAGTAAATTTATAAAATATTTTATTTAAATATATAAAATTAAATACATTTTTATATAATTTTAATAATAATAATAAACAATTAAACATGATATAAAAATAGGAGGTTGTTCCATTCTGTTTGTATTAATTTAAAATCACTTTATAACATACATAAAGAAACAAATTCATTTTTTGTTGTACCATTTAAAAACTGCCTTATATTGTTATCTATCTGAATAAAATTTGTTAAAACATATTTTTGCATATTTACTAGAAAATTAATAGTTTTGAATACTTTGTTTTATAATGTATTTATAAATTTTTACATTTTTAGTTTTTTAACTTTTTTAGTGTATCGATTTATTCATTCATATTTACTCGATGCGTATATATAGTAAAATCACCAAAAGCAATTAATATTTTTTGTGAATAAATTTATCACGCGTTGCAAAATTAATGAGATTATTATATTGGCTTGAAGCTGTAAAATATTTTTTATTAACAATATTTCATGTGTGTGATGAAAAATGTTTTAGCTAAGACACAAACCCTTTTGATTAACATTGCTATGTTAAGTACTTAAAAAAAATTAGGATAAATGATGTAATACGATTATACATAATAAAACTGGATATCTTAATAATAAAAAACCAGCAAAAATCGTAAATATTGGAAGTCATTTGTAGATATGTGTATTTCTCAAAAATCATAGGAGATGAGCGGAAAATACTTTTTCGAAATCATTTCTAGATGCATCTAGATGAATATCCAATAGTTTGAATCCTTAAGTTTTTTGAAAATTGTAAACATTTTTCAAAAAGCTTAGATTTTAAATTTTTGATTACCTCTTTCGTTAACTAGTCCTGAGTTATATGAGGTAAATTTTTCTAATATTCACTATTTTTTATATATTTCAAAATTATATATTTCAAAATATACTGAAAGCATTTTTAGATTATCTCAATTCGTCTACACGTGAAAAGTATGCAAAGTCAGCCCTCTGAAATTAGTTCGAAAAAATGCCTAATTTGCAAAAAAATATAATACAGTTCTTTCACTTTTTTAAATAAAAAATTTTGAACAGCTTTAAGTTTGCACGCTACGCTCAGCATTGGTCAAAAATGATGAATTTTAGAAAAAATTTAAATTTTTATCGATTTAAATTTTACACGAGCTTTTTTAAATTTATTGATGTTTTCTTTTTTTTTCTTTGTAAAAGTATCTATTTTTTAAATAAATAGATTATTTTCAATTTAAACACTTACGTCCTCCTGACCTGTTTATACATTAAGTTCCTAAAAAGTGAAATTAACAGATTTGCTAATTATTACATTTAAATATTGATAAATTTATGAAAACGATAATAAGTTCATTAAAAACCGCGATAATAATTGAACAAAAAGAAGTTGTTCAAATTTAATCACAGTTTTACATTTATATCCTTAACGAAACATTAATTTACCGTTAAAATTAAATTGTCCAATCATGGACCTGAAATTCTAAAATATTATTTGTGCAATTAAAGTGTTAAATGAACACATATCAATAGTACGATTGAGAACTTTTCAATGACATCCTAAAATATAATTTACGAAAATGTGCAAAATATTCAAACTTTAATAAAATGCTTTTACAATAAAATAATCTAACCGGAATTTTACCCTCTTCACTAAAAATCAAAACAGATGAGTAAATAATACAAAACCATATAGTACAGAGCCGTCGTGAGTTGTGTGTATATGTTGTATAAGATTTCATTGTACAACGAAATAGATAATTCATTGTATTTTCATTTCAATATTGTGCATTGCCTGGCTTTGTTTATACCCTACACCGCCAAAAGTTGGGGTATTATGTGTTTGTGCAAATATTGTAACGCAGTTGGTTGGCTGGCTGGCTGTCCATGTAAAGCTTGTGCGCAAAGTACTGGTCGCAATTTTAGAGATAATTAGAGATAAGCCTATTGATTTTGGTGATGATCGGCCCATTATTTCACCTAGCCCCCATACAAATGT
>MINK01003642.1:0-10440 GCA_001735545.1 Phormia regina
ATCTACAAGACCTGCCACTCGCATTGCAACACTATTTCTTTTTTACACGGCGTGTCATTTCCTTTTCCCTTCCCAAATGAAGCGAAATGGCAAGGAAATAAATATTCTTTCTCTTTTATATTTTGAATGCTATTAAAAAAGAGTATGAAATATATTTAAAAAAAGACATGCGGACTTCCTTCTTTATCGACACTTTAAACAAGACTAAATGAGTTTGAGCATTGTAATTCTCACAATTACAATTTTTTCTGTTTGTAATGAGAAAGTAGGTGAGTGACACCTTCTACTTTGCATCTAATGAAATGGAAGCAAGAATTAGTACGGAATTTGTTTAAAGGAAGTCAAGGCATTATTTAAGAAATGTTTACAGAAGGCACAAAGGAATGTGTTTACAATTTGTTCGGAGGCAATTAAAAAAGCCTGTTGGGAAGAAACACTAAAATATTTTCCTGCTGGGTACATACATGCGGATCAGAAAATGCATTCCATCCTGCTAGTGTCTAATAAATATTTTTCTGTATTCTACAAAAATTATTACAATTATGAACTTTAGCCTGAATAAAAATACGAAATTGTGAAATATTAGAAGAACTGAAATTTGAAACTTACAAATATTAACTTATGGTACGAAACTTCACAATATTCATCTAAACATTTGCTACCGAAAAATTTGCGAAAATTTGTTTTTTTAAGAAATTACATTCAATTTCTTATCCAGATGTAAGAGCTACTCGCCGTTTAATTTCTCACAGATATTTGTTGGCCAAAAACTCAATACTTAGTCAAGACAATGTATTAGTTGTCAAAAATCGAAAATAAATAGACATACAAAACGCCTTTGACGATTTGAACATAATCACCTAGACATGTGGAAATCATCTATATATTTTGACAATTATTCATCGTTTTACGCGATATCCAGAAGCTTACCCCATTAAAGATATTTCGTTTCGAAATACCATTTAGAATTACCAGTCACTAAGGAACTTAATTTACATCAAGAATATTTTTTGGATGTCATAAAATTGCCACAACATCTTATCACCCGCAAACCAACGGAATTGTGGAAAGATTTCATTTTCGCGAATGTTCTGAAAATTGGTATGATATTTTTCCGGTGGCTTTACTAAGTCTCAGATCAGTTTTTAAAGAAGATTTAAAATCAACATCCGCTGAGATGGTGTATGGTCAGAACATTAGATTACCTGTTAAAATAGTTGTTTTAAACTATTAATTCTCTTAATTTTTTATATAAACTAAAAGAATATTTCAAAACTGTTCGTTTAAATTTTTCGCATAACAAGCATCCTAATGCGGATATATAAGTACGTTCTATCACAAATAGTTTTTGGAGTCCGAAAATTCCCGGGCGGGAAATCTCGAAGAAAAATTTCCAGGAATTTTTTTAAATTTTCCCGGGAAAACGGAAAATTTAACATTCATGTTGTTTTATAATCCTATAGCAAAAAGTGTTACTATAGCTATAGCCTCAGTGAAAGATTTACATTAATGTAAAAATCCAACAATTTACTAAACTCATTTTTAGATGCTAATACCACATATTGCTATATTCGTTTAAACATTTTAATGTTAAAGTACGGGAACACAAAAAAAATTTGTTTAGCCAGAAGAAAACATCAAACTATTTTTTGGAAATTCATACGTTCTTAATTTTTTTAATTTAGTAATAAGAAGAAGAGCATTATTCACTCAAAAACTCTCTCATTTCGCAATTTCGAGTAGATTTTATGGGTTTAACAATCTAAAACTTACCGAATGCATCTGATATTGCCAACACGTATGTCTTTCTCCGTTTACTACGTACAAATGGTATTTGGACCTCCTGTTACGATATTTTTGACCTTTTAAAACCGAAATAATATTTAGTAGATCTGGATTCTGAATTTGCATAGTAAGTAATCAATCCGCCTCAGTAATATTGATACAAATTATAAAAGTTCTTGATTGCGATTATGAAGTAGTTCATCTTCAAGGTTCGAATATATGCGACGTTGATGCTCTTAGTCTTGCGCCTAATCCAACCCTTATCTATTTCTGAACTTTTATCCACCTATGCGCTATTTTAGGTACCATTTCCTTACTTTGCTTTGCTCGAGCAATCGCCGCACAAACAGTAACCAATCGGAAAGACTTACGTAAAATATATATTCGAAACCTTTCTAGCGATTCCACCACTGCTAGCATTTGCAGCTCAAAGCTATGGTAGTTTGCTTCCGTAGGGGTACAATGACGACTATTATAGAAAATAGAATTCCATGATTTTCCATCCATGGATTGTAGTAGAATACCATTTATTCCGTCAGAGCATGCGTCAGTATGTACTTCATGTTGAGACTTATAATCCTAGAGACACAACACTGGACGACAACTAAGGATTTTAATTAATTTCTCGAATGCATTCTGTTGACTTTCCTGATTATTTTTTTCTTAACCAGAACGATTCCTGACGAATGCATTCTGTTGACTTTCCTGATTATTTTTTTCTTAACCAGAACGATTTCTGATGCGTAAGGAGAATTTGACGAACGTATTATGTCAGCATCTAAGAGTTCATTTACCAATATGAAGTCAATGAAGTCATCTATTACCATAAGCATTTCAACTTTACGAGATATATCGTCTATAATAATTCGAACCTTGATCTTACCAGTACTTTCATAAGGACTGTAAGCAAATCCTTCCAATACTATCGAACATGACTCGATCGTACCTAAACTTTCAGTAAACAATTTCTAATAAGTGTACACTTACTTCCAGGGTCAATAAAAACATTTGTTGTTATACCATTGACACTTATTTGTTTCACTATTACATGTGACATCCTTCCACTTCCATTCACTTGGTTGACAGTATGACGACATTTCTTTTTATCCGAATCTTTGTTTACGTTAGATTTTGGAAAATTCTTCGAATAGTGTCCCATATTATTACACCTCATTGCATCATTGTGATGCAAAAAGTAACAATATCACGTAACAATTCACTGCATGCATAGTAGTTGTTAGAAATTTTCATTTTAAAATCTGATTACGTTAATGATATAACGAGCTATAGCAGATTCCGACAATCTACCTCTTTTACCCATAGCCAGCATCCGGTAGTTATAATACTGTGGAGTCTCTTCTCTATTGCGTTCAGTACGTGTCATCTTAAAGTGTATGTCTGCTTCATTCCCTGCACTAGGAAAATCAGCAAGAAACTTTCTAACAAAATCCAGCCACGATCTGAACACTACCTCTGACGAATCGATCCTGTACTTTGCTTTTTCTGTTGAAATGCGTAAATCATAATTTCATCATTCAAACAATAGGCGTTCCGTAATATTTCGATACGGTTTAGAAATTGTGATGCGTTTAATAACGATACAGATGTAGT
The DNA here is from genome assembly GCA_001735545.1 of Phormia regina. Classification (NCBI taxonomy): domain Eukaryota; kingdom Metazoa; phylum Arthropoda; class Insecta; order Diptera; family Calliphoridae; genus Phormia; species Phormia regina. The sequence continues at coordinate 3,397 of MINK01003642.1, forward strand.
GTATTCTGGTAATAACGAATAGTTATTTAAAGTGTAACCCGATTCCATATTCCGTTGTTCATTCATTAAGTTTCGAGGTGTAAACATAGTTGTATTATATTTATTCTGTTCTTTCCCATTATGGTAGCACCATTCCATTTATAGAACCGTCTCTCAATCTTTGTTGTTCATAACTACGATGATAAACATTACCATACGTTTCAGAAACATTGTTGTGTGGACAATTATTCCTATAAATAATAAATGCATTCAACTGTATTCGTTGTGTTTGTGTTCATACTCTCACAAAAGTTCTGCTCTGGCATGGTGTATACGTTATACAATTTTGTGTATTTTTGTTTACAGCAACATTCCTGCTGTAACTCATAACTATCATTCGTTGGAGCAACATGTTGTGAAACATTATTTATGATCAACATATTATGTGAAACATTATTTATGGTCAACATGTTTACGCTCGGCGTTCCGGAATTGTTGGCAAACACTTTGCGCTGACGTAATTTGTACCGACAACATGTTCGTGCATGCCGTGATGTGGTTGGAGTTCAAAATAACGATTGTTTGTTACAAACTGCGTTGGTAAACATGACATGACGGCGTTACATTATTAACAATATTATAATCATTTCCCACGGCAAGATTCTGAGGTGTTCGAACTTAGTTGTTGGCCTTCATATCTATGCATTGGCTGACTATTCGGCACTTATACAGACGTTGAACATATTGGACGTTTTGCATATGTCATGGAATTCGTTGATATAACTATTGGCTGAGATACATAGTGCAGTATTTGCAACCCGTTGGATTCCTTCGTTGTGGAAATGGTATGTGTAGATAACGTAGATATGTGTAGATAACGACTAACGAATGAACATTCGTCCGGCTTTCGTCCGTCGGCAAGGCCGAAGCTTTACACTTTTTACGCAGTGTAAAAAAAAAATAGGCATTTTGATGCTTCCACAAATTTCACTCACGTCTGAAGTTGTCACAAACCACTTCTACGGATCCAAGTTATTATTATTTAACACAAGAATGATCAATTCAATAATAGATATTAAATTTTTTATTTATATGTCTTAAAACAAAATAATCACAGTTATTTCATTCGGCGTTTTCAGCAGAACAAAACGTCGTTTTTTATGTTTTGTTATAATTTTGTATTCCCGTTGGCAATATTGCCATAATTCGATGACTGTCACCATACGTTCGTTATTTTGCAAATGTCGTCGGCATTTTAAGTGCTGTCTTGTATTGTAGTTTTTCTGCATTTGTGTTGTGTTTTTATATATTTTTGTGTATAAAATGGAAAAAAATAAAATAACAACTAACTGACAGTTCGAGAAGCTATAGGAAGAGCTTGAGAAGAACCCATCACTAGCCAGAGGATTTCGCAGGGACTGTTGCCACTGTGATAAATTGTCTTGGTCCACCAATTAGAACTAGTGATAGATGGTAAAAGCTAAGGTAAATAGTTTGTTTTAAAACTATGCTGTCTGATGGAATTCTTTATGCAGATTTGGAGTGACTTAAAATTCAAAGTCAAAAGAAGGTGATGTATTTAAACAGGTAATGCTGAGCCCCTTGGAGGAAGCTGCAGTTCCAAAAACAAATAAACTCAGAGGGAATGGTTCAAAATACAAGATTTTTGTCTAAGCAGTCCAATATTACTATTTTATTATTTTGTTTTCTTCGTCACTGGACGAGTCCGAATCAGAAATTAAGAAAATTTTTTTAAGCTTTAATTTTTTTACAAATAAGTTTTTATTTAATTTTGTAGAAAACGCAAAGAAATTTATTTTTTTTTATCAAAAACAGTAAACAAAATGAATTAGCTGACTCTAATATTAGAGATGTGTGCTGTATTTTATTAACATTATCGATAAACAGTCAACGACGACGTAATACTCTTACAAAATACCAAAATAACATAGAAATGATGTTGTCTTTGATTAGAATGGCTGTTGTCTTAAAATTGCCTTTGTTATTGCTGACGCCAAATAGGGTGAAGAAGGGTGAATATATTTAATTAAAAATAAAAAAGAATTTCAGAATGACAGCTTCCAGAAAAACACGACTGCACTTGTCTGCGTTACTCATTTGCTTTTCTATTTATTGTCTGCTACATTTTGTAATGTAGGGAATTTAGCGGACCTTTTTGTATTTAAATATGTTTTTGAACGCACAAAACAAAGATAATATTTACAACAACCATACGACAGTCCATACAAGGTAGTTGAAAGAGGTGAAAAGGTTTTCAGGCTGGATATAGATGGTAAAATTAAAACGATTGGAATATTCAAATTAAAACCGGCATACATAGAAAACACAAATACATAAGATACACTTAAAAATAATAAAAAAAACGGCTTCGTTTAATTTGTTAAACATTAATCTTTCTAATTAGTTATTCATTTAATTTGTATGTAATGAAGAGCCATTATATTAGCTTCTTAACTCATTATATGGCAAGCAAAGTTTTGCTGGGTTAATAAATTTGTTAAATAACATAAAAATATTTCTACAATCCACATGAGAGTTTTAATTTAATTAGGGGCTTTGTAAAAATACAAATCGCTTTTCTGTAGTATCAAAGAAACGGGCTGTGTCAAAGAAAGAATAGCACAAAGCATTAGTAAACCACAATTCAATACACTTAAAGAATTTGTTATTAAAATAGCTTTTGAGGATGTGTATCTATCCTTCCACTATGTAGTTTTTTCTAGCGTCTACAATATTAGTGCAATATTATTTGTAAAATAAAGCATCATGCCGGTCCATCCATCTAGTTTATCAAAGTGTTGTTCATTTCGATCCTAAATACTTCATAAGTAATGCATTTCGCTTTGAATGATATTTTTTAAAGATAATTGTGGTTTTTTTTACAAGTGAAGACACTTTTTGAATAATTGGTACTTTAGAACTTTTTGATATGGAATTGTTTAATTTTTGCGAGAAACAGTTCGTTTTGTATTTTAAACGATTTTTGTAATTCCTTAACAGTACCATTTTCCACAAACATAAGTGGATCCATTATCGTTGTCGGTTATAGCAAAAAAATCATATTTGAAAGTTATTGGACTTGCTGAGTCCAAAAATTATATAACAAATAAAAACTGGATATGAGGAAATGATTGCCAAAATTAAAAAAAAAAAAAAAAAACATCTGATCCAGCTAAAATTTTGTGTGTAGACATTTTTATAATTATTGAATTTGAAACTGAAATCAGAATATGAAAAAACAAAATGGCGGACTCAACATGCTTCTTTAAGTTATGTTAATTCACTCAAAAATGTATATTATTTTTAAATTCGATAAATGTGTCAAGCACTTCATTCATGAAAGCTTTGAAATCTGTATTCTATAAAATTATAGAAAATATTAGAAAAATGCAAAATGGCAAATAAAATATTTTAATGGCAAATACAAAATTTTTCAAGTAAGAAAGTTATAGTCAGTCTATCCCTACAAAAAAAAAAACACCATACAGCATTGCATGTATACCTGGGTATGCGGTTGTCAACATAAGGGTTAAAACGATTTATCCCTTCGTCATACAGATGTTTCAATTGTCACATTCGAAACAAATATGGTCTGGCCAGACCAGTACGGCATTTCTATATATTTAAATGAAATTTAAAACTGCAATTGGTATAGCCAAACTAGTTTGTAAGACGTAGATTAAAAAAAGTAACGTTTCTTTCAAATTTTACGAAAATATTTTATTTTTTTTAATAAAATTTAGCCGAAAATTAAAAAAAAAAAATAAAAAATAAAAATAAATATTCTTGACCCTTTTTTTGTCCATAACTGTATATATTTCAATTGAGACAGAGTTCCATATTAAGCTATGGTTTTTGTTTATGCTAAGTAACATTTGATATATTTTTTGATGATTATTTTCCTTCAATTTAATAGAAATTCCAAAAATAATGAAGAAATGTTAAATGAAAATATTAACATGTTTTTTTAAACTAATTATTCGAAAAATTGTTCTTCCAAAAAGTCGAATAATCGAATACCAATTAATTGGTTAATTTTTAATGAAAAAGCTAAATTTTTGAGGTTTGCCCGGACTTGGTACATATTATTTCTCAAACCGCACTAAACAAATAAAATAAATTATTCCCTGAGCAATATTATGTTATTTTTGAATATTAAATCTAGATTTTTACATAAATACTTACCTTACTTGCATCTCCATAGGGGAAAAAATTTCCATATATTTTCTTGAACTCTTCAACAGATAAATGTCCACTAGGGCAATCTTTAAGGAATCCTTTATACCATTCTTGTATTTCAGCATCTGGAATATAAAATTCAATTTTCCTATTAAATTTCATATTTTAGAAATGAAAAAAGTACACAAACATATTCATAATATATTTAAGAATTCCACTTTGGAAAAAAATTATTACTTTCGATGTTATTGAAACAAAATACATATAAGTAAAAGGAAACAATACCATATCGGTTATAAAAATATGTCAAGTAATTTTCATACAAATTGCGAATATATTTACATGTAGGGTAATTTAAAATTATATACTTATGATCTTTAATTCCCAATTTAACACCATAAAATTCTCTCTTGAAAAGTAACAATATGAATATTTAATTTCCTCAGCATCTGACCTATATTCGGTTATTTGGCAAATAATTATTCGAGTTTATAAGTTGACCGGTTAATAACAGATTAATGACAAATTATTCGATTAACCAAATTGTTTTAGTAAAACATATTTAACATAAATAACACTATTGAGTGATTCCATGTCAAAACGGACAGCATTCGGATTTAACAACTCCTATTTCAATGAAATTCGCTACATGCATTGACCATTGCAAGTGTTTCCGAACTTATATAATATTAATATAATAGTACTTTATGCTTGTGCAAAATTTCATGTTGGACACTCATTTAGTTCAGAAGCTATCTAACAAAATATGAACTGAAATCAAATTATGTATATAAAATTCTAATTTATTTTTCCTTAAAGTGCTCATAAAAAATATTTTTTGTAAATACTTTAAATTTTACATACAAAAAATGTGTTTTTTTCTGTGTTTTACTTCATAACTCTTAAACCAACTTGAAATTTGGCACACATATGGAGAAGAGTTTCATTATCAATATATGTATTTTTAAAGGATTTTAAAATACCGTTTTTGAGATATTAAGCTTTAATCTTTATATTATCAATTGTGACCTTTGAACTTTCGTAGTATATAAATATTTTACTTGTCTTTTTAGAGTCCATGAGTTTTTCTATTAAATGAAATAAAAATAAGAATTGTACAATGTATACTTTAGAAGTTATAAGCAACAAAGTGTGATTAATTTTGGAAGGATTTCATCTGCTTTTTGATTTTTTAAGCGTCATTTTTTGGAGCAGAAGGATTCTTTACTAATAAAAATTGTGATTTAAGTAACAGTTGCAACATAGTATAATTAGAAAGTATACTCGTAAGAACAGCAGTTTTAAAATTTTTTTTATTGATACACATCGCCTTACTGTCAAATTGTTTTTGTATTCCCATGTAAAATTTTTTCGTGAGTATTTTCGTCTTCCTCTCTTTTATTCTCTCATTTTCTGCTCATATCATTTTGACATTGTGCGCGGTAGATTTACACTAACAAAATACAAGGAATTGTTGTTTTTGTAGATGTGCGAGTTATTATACTATGAATTGCAATACTTAATATCTTTAGCGAATTTCATTAAAATCGAAGATATCAAATCCGAAAATGTCTGTTTTTTCCGATTTGATATGGAATCGCTAAATTTATGAAATTTAATCCATTGAAATAGTTATTTAGAAACTTAATGTAGATAACATAGGAATTATCTTAATAATTCAATCTCCCATTTTTTCAGACCTAATAATGCATCTTAATAAATTCGTATTTTTATTACTCTGCTAATTTTCTGTGTCAAAAACGTGTTATAAATCCATCCCACAGCCAAAAGGGCTGAAGCTGGAGAGACGAAATTTGGAACGTGGGTAGGTCTCCCTCTATATAGATCCACTAAAACGGCATTTTTGAATATTCAAATGTTTTGGTGGTAAAAACGGGAAAAATCGGTAACCTTATAACTCGCAATCTAATAACGATACAAAAAAATTAAATAGTTATCGTTATTCATTTAAAAAATAATTGGACAGGTGTCTGGTACTTTTTTAAAAATCAGCCGTGTTAGGGAGACAAAGGGTAAAAACTGTATTTTGGTACTTTTTTGGCACCATATGTATCTTTGAAACCTATAAACATACAGATAAAATTTATGTCGCATTCATAACTTATCAAAAAATGAGAAATACAAATTCGATACTTCTTAGAAATTCAAACGTACATATTTTTGGTACTTTTTTCATAAAACTTTTTTTTTTATATTTATGGAAATATTCATGTGACGATTTTAATATGGGATTCTACTACAATTTAGAAATTTATTGGAATACAATTTTGATACATCGACTGGTGAAAAAGTACCAAAAAAAGGGGTAAAGGCGGAAAATCACATTTTATTCATACTTCATAATGAATTTTCAATTTTAAATTATACTTATGAGTATAATATTAAGTAAATGTAGTCCTATGTGGGTAAGAATTCACAAGAGTGGAATTCGTGGTACTTATGAGTAAGAAAAGAGGATGGAAGAGACGAAATTCATTAGTGGACATTGTGGTACTTTTTCGTTCACATGATGGTTTATTATATTTTTAAAGAATTTCGAAGTCCATGTTAAAATGGATACCATCAAGTTGAAACATCTTTTACTGTAGAAGAATTTTTCACAAAAAAATTTATTTTAATTTATATTAAAATTCACGAATTTATTCACAAATTCCATTTTCTAAAAAGTCAAAAATATCACAAAAAGTGTGTAACTTTAAACTTAAAAATCTCCCAAAGTTTTTAACGGAATTTAATGATTTAAATTGCATTTTTAAGATGAATATATTCACTATAAATGTAGTAATTTATAAATAATATTGTTATTCCAAAAAGCATTCATAATGCAAATGCAATTTCAGAATG
>MINK01003649.1:5464-21036 GCA_001735545.1 Phormia regina
AGTCGATTTTTCGACTTTTTCAATTCTTAAATAGTCGATTTTTCGACTTTTTTAATTTTTTTAATAGTCGACTTTTTCCGACTTATTAATTTTTTCCGACTATTTTCGGCTTTTTCCGACTATTTTCGACTTTTTCCGTCTATTTTCGACTTTTTCCGACTATTTTCGATTTTTTTTTCGACTATTTTCGATTTTTTCCGATTATTTTCGACTTTTTCCGTCTATTTTCAACTTTTTCCGACTTTTGGCATCAAGAAAGTGGACTTATCGACAATTTCTAAATCAAAAAGTCGATTCTACTTTTCGACTTTTTACAACAAAATGTCGATTGTTCGATTATTTGATAAACCCTATTATAAAAAATGTTATGTATTTCCTTTAACAGAGAACAGTATAAGTATTTTTATTATCTCTTAACAAACTTAAAACAAAATTTTTATTTTTTAATTAATTCTTCATATACTTAACCGAACCCATTGGGGCATTGAACAAAAATCATTGTCATTGGTAGAAAAATCATTGATTCAAAATTATAGTAACAAACCCATTGTACAAAACAATGCTTTTACAGTTATTTTTAGTAGTTTTTTGCTGGGGTATTTATATTTTAGAGATCACAGAGTCGAGACTAAATAAATCTACTTTTGTTATATTTTTTATTAAAATTAATTTTTTAAAATTTTAAATTTTTGTGTTATTTTTTACATTTTGGATAATTTAAAGGCTTTGGTTGCGTTATATGAACTATATAGACTCCGGCAACACTGGTAGAAATAGAGAGAATTAGAAAAAAATGCGGTGTTAAAATAAACCTGCACGAAAAACAGCATCATATTTAGGCTCTTTGCTAATATTTGCTCCTCAATTATAGTTCTAAATAAAAATATTTAAATAAATATTTATTAAACAAAACATTAATGAATAAACATCGCATCTACAAACAAATTACAAACAAACTTTAAGAATTTAGCAAATTTACAAAAACAAACATTTGCAAAAATCACATAAAACGAAAATGTTGAGCAGAAGAGAATACAATACAAGAAAAAACGAGTGAACAAGAAGAAGAAGAAAACAAAAAAGAAAAACAGGAAATATTCAACACCACAAGACGACTAAACTGAAAAAAGCAAACGAATATTGAAGACAAATAAACTTAAGAAAATGTATTGGTACAATATTTTTTGGTCCACAAAAGTGATTTAAAGAGACGTATTAATAAAATATAAATAAAAATAACATATTTTTACATTTATCTAAAGTGAAAAGTAAAAAAAAGTTTAAAGGAATTACTCTAAACAATTGTAAAAGATTAGAAATTTTTATAGCTGTAAAGAAAGAGCTCTAACACAAGGCCCTATCAAGTGTCTGCATCTTGTAAGGAAATTTCGAGGAGTGTGCCACATACTTTGATCTTAAGTACCCACGGGTCCACAGTCTATATGTTACAATAATAAGGTATGTTCTTGCCATTATCTATGATTATTTATCTAATTGAACGAAAATTTAATAATTTTTCCTTTTTTTTTTCTTGCGTATAATGACCATTGCTTTGCTCGATTGCACTTTTCCATTGATGCCAACATGTAACAGTGCAATATGTGTATGTACTTAGTGAGTAAGTGGTCGCGATAATGTCGTTGGTTAAATATCGTTGATGGCAAAATGTTGTATATACTAGTTTTAAATAGGTATTGGTGTTTTTGAGTCTTCATTCACTGAAACGTATTATGGCCACTTTGTTATCTTGAATATTTAAGGCTTCAAATATTTCTTCTGAGGATAAAGAAGTCAAATTCTAAATCTTGAATTTAGCCAGACAGTTGCTTTATTGTTTATATAACATGCTATTTTAGTATTTAGCAATTATGTATCTATCGCTATAATCACTTTAGTACGAACATGCAACTTTCACATACATTTTATGTGTACATGCAAGTGTACATATATATACATATATAAATATTATATAGTATATATGTACATATGTTGGTATGAATTGTGATTACAATTTTAAGGTTAGATTTTAAAAAAATATTTCGATTAAATAGAAATACACCAATATATCGTTTATTTTTAACAGTATCTATAGCTTAATATTTTTGTTTCCATGAAATCAATTTAAGGAGATATTTCTTTAAATAAAATTGACACAAAAACACAAATTTGAAATTTTTGATGTTATGTTGTTTTACATTTTTGATGACGATATACATATGTATTTCATTCGTACTCTAAATCAGACATCTGTAATGTATTATAATTTGCGTCAATGTCTAAAATTGTGTGTTTATTCATTTAAATATGAGTGCAAAGGTATTTTTATTTTTTATACATACATATGTAAAGAATTTTAAATATCGAAGAAATCCAAAAATTATTAGTACAATTTTCAAAGAAGTGTAAATTTTCGGAAATAAAACATTTTTTAAGAAATTTTTTAGTAAAAAGAGAAATGTTTAAAGAATTTTCTATTATGGTATCTTATTTTCAAAGAAGATCAATTTCAAAATTTTGAACAATTCTTAAAAAAATAATAATCTGCAAAACAATATTTTGCAAAAAAAAAAAATTGGAAAAAAAAACTCATAATTGTTTTGAAATAAATTCTTTATTAATACTATATTATATAAAGTTGGAATGTATATACCCAACATTAAGTTTTTCAAATTTTACGTAATATGGGAGGTGGGCCACGCTCATTTTTCAGTTATCTGTTTACATTGGTCATTGAATAATTTGTACAAAATTTCGTTAACGTTTCACCTTATATGCGTGGATGTACCACGCCCGTTTTTAGTTTCTATCGACTTTCGAACTATCAGTACAAAAGTTTGTACATACTATTTTTGTTTATTAACCTATTTTGCTCAAATCCAAACAAACCTTAGTAAAACAAATATTTAAACCAAATTTCGTCCCCTTACGTTGACCCGTTCGAGCTCTATGCTGCTTTTAACAGACGGATAAACATAGCTAATTCGACTCAGAATCGAACCAGAACTCAAAAAATATATAAACGATTATTTCGATATATTACACACGGAATGATGGTGGGTGTAACAATAAAAATTAAAAAAATTTAATAGAATAAAAAGTACAAATTTTCAAAGCATTATCCAAAAACTAACATTTTTACAATATAGTATTTATCAAATTTTAATAATGGCATCAAAAGGCACAAATTGACAATTAATAAATGAAATTTTGAAAAATGCGCAAATCTTAAAAAGTAACAATCATTATTTCGGCGATATTACTCTATAAATCATCATTGTTTTTAACCATAAAAAACGGATGTTAGAAAACATTATGAAGGTAATAAAGGTAGGGTTGTTATCGGCCTATAACATGATTCGTAAAGGTAGTTTTAAGAGCTTTGTGACCTATAAAGTTCTACATTAAATGCTTTGTCCACATTAACCGAAATTTTGTATAGCATTTCAGTTTCCCAAGGCAAATAACAACCAAATACAGGCGCGGATCCACGGGGAGGGAAAAAGGGAAAATTTCCCTCTCCAAAATGATAAATCTTAATGCAAAATTTGTAGTAAATAATAAAATTTAAGGAAATAGTTTTGAAAATCATTCTAGTTACCACTCCCTCAAAAGCTTTAACTGGATCCGCGCCTGACCAAATATATCTCCAGGAACTAAATTCTTGATCCACACTTGTTACAAGCATTATTTTATACATTACATGTAATCGATTCATAATGTAATTTACATAATGTGTAATATTATTTGAAATCTGATAATGGAGAAAATTTTTAATTAAAATAAATTTTAATTTTTAATTAAATAAATGTGTAATACATTTTAAATTGTGATTCTATATAAATTAAAATAAAAAAAAAAAAAATAACTTCTGTTAAATAAAATTTCAGAACGACATAATTTACAAACTTAATTGTTTTTACACAATTTCAAATAAAAATTTTCTTCTTTAATTAATTTCATATATAATATATTTTAAATATATTAAAAAATAATAAATAACTTACTACTAACAATTAATTAAAAAAGTTTTTACATTAAGCTCTCAAAAAAAAAGAAATGAGAAAATTGTTCGAAAAATCTCCAAATACTTAAACAACAACACCAACAAATACCATCATTATTCTATCTATTAAGTCTACAAATTTTTGTTTGCCATGTGGTAGTTTTTGTTGTTGGTATTAAATATAACAACCAGCCAACGAGCCAGCCAACCAGCCAGCCAGCTAGTCAGTCACTCAGAGTAAGATTGTGTTTTATATTGCTTGGCTCCCATTTTGCGTACTATTTATTTTGTTGTATATGAGTTATTTTTTTGTTTTAATTTTATTTATTTTTTTTGCTGTTTTTTATTTATTATTTTTTTCGTATATTCGTTCGTTCGTTTGTTCGTGTTATTTCTTTTGATTATAATATTGTTGTTGATGGTTTTGTTGTTTGTACTCCTCTAGTTGTTGTAGTAGTAAGTAGTACATGGTGCAGAACAAGCGTAAACATCGACAACGATTCGTCGGTACATTTTATAATATATAAAAATTTTCAATAACAATCGTTCGTTCGGGATTATTTTAGTTGTGGTCTACTCTGCATAACAAATTGCACTCACGAACGACGAGTATAGAATATAAAAAAAAAATAAAAGAAAATTTATGAAAAAAGTGGATTAATGTGGGCTGATATTATAATAGGCGAATAGTATTTTCTGCAACAATTTTAACTACATGATACTTTCAAAACTTATGTAATTTAATTAATAACTAAGAAATGTCTTCAGTTCGAGTATGTATTTATATCAAATAGATTTTCTAATATATAATTCACTCTCTTTTTGCTTAACTTTTAGATTGTCACATTAACTGAGCATTAAACAATATGGAAAACAATGATGGAATGGCAGACGAAAGTCTGGATTCAGTACCGCAACCAACATACGAAACATTAGAAGACGAAGATGTTTATAATGGTACTGACAATCAAACAACAATGAAAACTGAAGATAATTTTAATGATTATGTCGAAGAAGAAGATGATGATGAAGAAGAAGAAGTAGAAAAGGATGTTGATGATGATGGACAATACGATTCAGATAATGATATGGAAAAAGAATCTAAAGAACCATCATCTTCATTAACATCTCAAAATCATCACAATGACAGTAACGTCATAGATTCACATGAAGGCGGAGCTGTTGATGATGAAGACATCTCTTTAGAATATGAAGAAGACGAGGAGATGTGTGAGGAATATGTTCAACAAGGATCACAGCCATATGTAGAACATATAACGGCAGATAAGAAACATGATCCTTTAATTGTGCAGGGCAATGATGGCATGATTAAAAAAATTAAAATCAATAATACATCTAAAGATGTAAATGATAAGTCATTAAATAAAACAAAAAAACTTACATCTAATAACACACAAAATGAGGGAAACAGTAAACTGCAACCGCGTAGTAGTACACCCATGTCAAGGGAATATTTAGCTTTACAAAGATCGGTAAATGAATCAAAAATCTTGACAGAATTTGTTACTGATGCTGCTAATGAGAAACCACGTAAATTACGAACAAAAGAATCAGCAAATTCTCTAACATCTTCGACCACAGATCATTCGTATTCAACAGTAAGAAAAAGTACTCAATTAACACCAGATAAGTTAAATCCTGATGATACTTGCATTAATATTAGTCCCTCACAAACCAAACGTCAACACAAACGTTTTGCACCTCTTAAGGATGGAGACATTGATGCAGATTCTTCGACCAACCTACGGCCACGTTCACGAAGCAAAAGTATGCATAATAGTGAATTAAATGCAACGGGTTCTCATAAGAAGCTGAAAAAATGGCCATCAGAAGAACGTATACATAAACGGACAAATATGCGTTCAGAAAATTCGGAATTTGCTCAGAAACAAATAGAATTTTTGCAACGTGTTATACATGCTAGTGAAAATCCGCGTAGTCGTTCTAGATCAAGGTCACGATCAGATGGTAGATCAAAATCTTGCGGAAGGCGAACTCCCAATTCTATAAATGAACCTAGTTGTGGTAGTGGGGGTGGAGGAGGTGGTGTTGCATCTGCTCAACCATATAAAACACATAAAAGTAGCAGTAAAGATCGTAACTCCAGACGTAATAAATATGAAATGGGTTCAGAAAATGATGAACAACAAATATCATTAAGTGAAAATGTATCCGAACATCCCGATGATGTTTCTATAAATGAAAGTCAAGCTTCTTTAATGGGCATAAGTTCATTAGCTGACACCACCTTAGGTGAGAGCGATGAAGTTGAAGCTCATTTAAAATCTATTTGGCAACCAGCACCTAAGGTTGGTTAAAATAAATCTTAAAACAAAAATAAGAAAATATTTATATTGAAAGCATGTATTTTTTCTAAAAAAAAAAAAAACTTTTTTAACTTTTCCTCATAATTTAAATTTACTTTTAAACGAAATTTTGAATATCTTTTCTATTTTATTTTTTTTACGCTAAAATTAACATAAAAACTAATTGATTTCTATAGTTGAATTATCTACACCTCATAATGATGATTCATACAAAAATATTGAAACAAATATATGTATATTATTTTTTTTTTTATTCCTCATCTTTGTTTTTTCTTCTATGTGTGTGAGTTATTTAAGTAAAATAATATTTCTTCAATTTATTTTATTTTTATTTTTTCTCTTCAGCCCGGTTACGATAGCTTTTGCTGGAAATGTCATGAAAGTAAAGTGAATTTATGCTGTTGCAAATGTATACGTAGTTTTCATGCATCATGCATTAAAATTAATAAATTTGACAATATATGGTTATGTCCAGAATGTTCCATGATTGAGAATTTATTAAATAATCCAAAGAGGTAAATATTTTAAAATATAAATTAAATAAAATTAAAGTAATTTTCTTAATAAATAATGTATTTGCTAATTTATTTAAAACACCTATTATAATATTTTAAGGTCACGACGTAATGAATTATCTTTGGATTTGCTGAGTCAATTATTATCGTTTGCTTTAAAACGTATGCGTTATACTAAAGGGGTGAGTGTTTTGAAAATATTTATTAAAACATTTCTCATATAAATTGATTTTTTTGCAAAACTAATTTTATATTTGTATGAGTGTTTGGCAAAGCTTATCGATAATAACGTATTTAAGTTTGTATTTTTAATATTTCTAAAAATTTGAAAAAAAAAGTTAATCGTAATATATTTATTAATCTGTTGTTCTTAAATCTCAGAAATTAAAAAGAAAAGAAATTTCCCTTAAAAATTATAAAATTATCATATTATAATTTTTACAATACTGAACCATATAAGGTATATATTCTGGATCCATAATGATGTCTTTCCGTCTGTATGTTGAAAACAATCAATAGTAATATACACAACTTTGGACTTCAGCAAAGAAAAAGATGTAAAATAAATCTTATATTCTTTAACAAACTTTTTTTTTATAGTTTTTGTGATATTAACAAAAATGTATTTCTACAATTTATATTAGATGTAAAAATGAATTTATTCATTACAAAAAGATGAATTGGAATGTAGAAGAACTGTATCACTGTATAAAATTAAAATTTCTCCAAATTATCCCTCATTTTTGTTATAAAATTATTAAAATATTAAAAATTCAGAAATTTTCTAAAAAATTTGAATATTCACCAAAAATTTAAAATTTTTCAAAAAAAAAAAAAAAATCAAATTTTTCGAAAAAGTTAAAATTTTATAATTTTTCCAAAAATTGAAAATATTCCCAAAAATTTTAAGTTTCACCAAAAAATTGCAATTTCATTAAACTACTGATCAGAGTTTCTTCATGACACTAAAAAATTCAAAGTTTCATAAAAAAGTTACCATAACTTCCTAGTTTTGACCAAAAATGTTCAAGATAATTTTAATTGGAAAATCAACAAAATTTGAAATTGAAAATTTGAAACGAATTTTTCGTTCGACATTGTGTGACAGTCCGTAAAACGACTACTTTTAAATTTTCAAAAAATTAAAAATCTCTGGAAAATCCTATTTTCTTTGGTTTTTTGAATTATTTTGGAATTTAAACAAATTCGAGATAAGTTTTTATAAATATCTGACAGTAAGGAACAATCTTTTTTATTACAAAAAATGCCCGTACATATGTATATGTGTATGTATTTTGAAACCATAACGAAACCTTAACCTAATATTTTTTTGCCTTTAAACAATGTGAAATAAATTCATCCAGACAGCCCACTAATGTACTCGTTTCAAAAGACATTTCTAAAATTTGTTTTGCTTAATTAACGATTTTATTTTATTATTTTTATAATTCTCACTTTTTACTTATTCTCATTATCACTCTTCCATACATACAATGTACATTGTGTACACTCTTGTTATCTTTCTTTTTCACATATTGGTTGTGTACCCAAACATTTTACATTCATGTCAATAATTAATTTTGTAATTTAGTAGACAAATAAAAATATTGAGGTTATGTTTGCTTGTTTTTTATTTTAATTGAACAAAGAAACATATATGTTTGTATATAATTATTTCTTCTATACAATTTCATATTACGCATTATATTTAGAAGTTTGTGATATAAAACAAATTGCAAATATGTAGTAAATATACACTTTATATTGTATGTAAGACATTATTGTTGAATATCGAATTATATAAAAATATAAATATGTACATGTTTAATAGACATTATTTATTAGAATTTTATTATTTTACATTAGAATTAATCTTTAAAACAGAAATAAATTTTTGGAAAAATTTACTTTAAATGTTTCTAATTCGAATTATTTTTAAAAAAGAAAACATAAATAGTAATTGATTTTTATCCAATTTATTTCAGCATTATAACTTTGTAATGCCCTATGAAGAGACTACAATTTATAAAAAATACATTGTAAATCCTGTAACATTAACAGAATTGCAAACAAAAATAGAAACAAAAGAATTTCGTTGTGCCGAGGAATTTGTAAATGAAACTAAATGGATGTTGCATAATGCCTACATATTAAGTAATCGCAGTAAGTTTAACAATTTGAAAAAAATATATATATTATTCTCCAATAAATATTAATATATTATAAATTTTATATTGAAACACAAAAGATAACAATAAACTTGTGTTGGCTGCAAAATCAATATTTAAAATATGTCGTCAGGAAGCCAATGAAATTGAAACTTGTGCCGAATGTTATTTAAATGCTAATACACGTACTGATTGGTTTGTGGATGTCTGCTCACAGCCTCATTTATTGTTGTGGGCTAAATTGAAGGGATTTCCTTATTGGCCAGCCAAAGCTATGGGTTTAGGACAAAATTCTTTAATAAATGTGCGTTTCTTTGGCGAACATGATCGAGCATTTGTGCCATTAAAGGATTGTTTCCTCTATTCCGAACAAGATCCCAATACGGCTACGGGTAAAAGAACGGCGAGAGAATTGGCTGATTGTATTAGAGAAGTGGAAGAACATATAGATAAAATAAGACTTAAAGTTGGTGGTTTTGAATATGCGCCTTTTAAAACACCATATGAACCAGCAGATGAAATGAAACAATTGGCTGAAATGATGCCAGGTGTGGAGGATTTTATTAAGAAACAACAGGGTATGATCATAAAACCTTCGTTGCAATTTAAAATCTATAAAACAGCTGATAATAATTTGTCTATTGTACAAAAAGCGTCCACTACGCCAGAGCTACCCTCCATCAATCATGACACTGAAGATAAGGAGAAAGAAAAGAAAAAGAAATCGTCTAGTGAAAGCAATGATTCGAAAAAATCAGAAGAATTAATTACTACATCACCGGCAAAATATGAAGTTGTATCAAAAGTGAGTTCAGATGATAGTAATTCATCGAAATTAAGTACTGTCATTTTGAAACGTAAATCAGTAAATGGTGAGTCTAAGAAAACAAATGATGACGAAGCAGTTGAATTACCTTTGCCTAAAATGACAAAAATTGAAGATCCTCCTTTAGAGGAAGACTCAAACAAATTGAATACAAAACGTAAATTGGACACACAATGTTTGGATAAACCCAAAGCCAAGCATACAAAATTAGAGCCTAAAATTCCTATTATGACTATTAAGACTTCAATAGCTAAGGAATCTGTTGGTAATAATACGACTGAAGTTAATAGTAAGATATCGTCGGAATTAAATACAACTGATATAGTAATTAACAAACAACTTACGGAGGCGACGCCTAATGAAACTAATGAAAATACTAGTGCTACACAAAAAGTTATGGAAAATTTGGTAAAACATAAACAGGGAGTAACTATAAAGAAAATTTCTAAAGATGTGTCCAATGACAATACACCAGAGCAAAATCGCTTGAATAAGTCAAAGGAATCACAAAAAGGAAGTCCTAAAGATAAAGTCGAAGATGAAAAAGCAAAAGAAAATCAAAAAGTTAATAACATTTTAAAGGGTTTAGTACCATTCGTAGAAGTTAAAAAAGAAGTTGTCTCCGACAATGAAGAAGATACAGGAAAACCACAAAATGTGGAAGCTAATAAAGAAACACAACCACAAATTGCCGACAATAACAAAGACAACTTACAAAAACCCCCCGAGACTTTAGGGAATAGCTCACAGGCAAATAACACTAATAAAACGGATAACAATTCCTTGGAAAAATCTAATGATAAAGAGGATACCAATGTGTTAATAGCCAAGGTTAAGGAAGAAGTTCTATCAGATGAAGATGAGGCAAATGTTAATGCAGCTCCTTCCACTAACGCCACAACAATAATAACAAAAATTAATACTAGTGGAGGCAGCAGTAGTATCGAAAAACAAACTCCTAATACTAGTACAAGTGATATACGTGTTGTGGGTGATACAACAATACAAAAGTTGACCAATAAAAATAATCAAACACAATACTATGTTTACAGTTCCAATTCAGCTACTAATAATTGTAGTAGTAACATTAGTAATAACAACAATACAAAACGTTCATCATTAAAAGGTATACCTTATGGCCCTCTACCAGCATCAGCATTTCCAAAATCTTTAACATCTAAATCATTCCAACCATCTGATATGAATTTCCAACCGAGAGCCAAGAAATCTTTTCCTCAACATTCTCCACCCCTAGAAAAATTAAAATCCAATACTAATCAAAATCCCACAACGCAAATGGCCTCCCAATTCTCTTCACAACATTTGGATCAGAAACGCACCATGTCTAAGAATACCATGGTAGCCATACCAGTAGATGTGGCCACAAATCGTGCCTCTACTTCATCAGGTGCCATAGTTATAGGTAGTATACCTATACCGCCATTAACAGCTGTTTCTAAGACGGTGCCATCTTCAGCAGCCCACAACACCACGGCACGTAACTCTCCGGCCACTGTTACAGTTTCTGGTACCACTGGCAGTCTAACAACACCCTCAATCTTGGCACAAGCAAAAGTATCTACAACATCAGCAGCATCTGTCACAACAGCTACTACTAGCGTGAGAAATTCTCCTATAACTGTAGCATCTTCATCATTATTGGCACCGCTTACGTCAACATCTTCATTACCCTCCACACCAGTATCATCAACATTAAATCCTTTAACAATGACTACACCACCTCCACTAGCTGGTCTCTCCAACAGTAGTTTAATAAATACACCGCAAACAAATGGTGTTCTTAATGATTCAAATAATATCACAAATATCTCCACATCACCAGCAACACAACAACAACCTTCTACGGATACACATCTCTTGGGAGGTCTTGTTACACCCACGTTAGCCTCAGCGATTACTGATGTTATCTGTAGGGGTCCACCGAAATTAGCGGCACGTCCTACTGGTCCATTACAATCGGAAGGTCATCCTATGTTTCCATCACAGGCTGGACCTGTGTGCAAACGTTTAGTTGAAAATGTTCATAAGGTAGGTATTAAAATAACAAAAAAATTGGTGTTCAAAATCTTTTATAAGCCTAAATATATTTTGATAATATATATTCCAAACATTCCCTTAAAATTTTACATTATTTTCATTCCAGCTAACGGATTTCTTTATTTCGGTTGTCGAAGATACTATGGGTGAAATGGCCCAAGGAGACGATGCAAGTCTTCAAGCTAAAGTCACTTTGCTCACCATGGAATTGGAACGTAGCAAACAAGCATATGAACAAGAAATTGCTGAACTCAAACGTACTTCAGATCTGATGCTCTGTGAGATGCGTAAAAGTATGGAAAATGAAAAGACCCGTTTAGCAGTTGAAATTCGTAAACAATGTGAAATGGAACGTTTACGTGCTGTAGAAGAAACAAAACGCAAACAATGGTGTGCAAATTGTTTTAGAGAAGCAAATTTCTATTGTTGTTGGAACACCTCATACTGTGATTATCCTTGTCAGCAATTGCATTGGTCCCGACACTCACATACATGTGCTCAAACAAGAACCGGTGTAAATGAAACTACAACCTCAACAACAGCAACTGCAACACAACCAGAAGTAATATAATCATACACACATTAATATGCAAATCATTAAGTTTATAGGAATTTTTGTAAGCTTTATGTTTAATTATATCAATTATTTTGTTTTCCTTTGTTTTAGCGTCATCATGGCACTAAATCTTCAAACAACACAATAACATTGAGTTCATCGGCTAATTTTAATAAACCAACTAACATAAGCCAGAAAAAAGAGAAGGGCGTCACAAAGAATTCAGCAAATCATATGATGTCATCAATATCGGCAGCAACACCAGCCTCTGCGTCACGTACGAATACCGAAGTATTAAAATTACCAACAAATACATATTTAAGACCGGTAACAAGCAATATAAATAATCCAAGTTTGCGTTGTAATACCACCTATAGCATACCAGTTCAACGTTTTAATGCTCCGGTAAGTTATTATTTTTTTTAATAAGAAAAACGTAACTACAAATTGGTTAACGTAACTTAAATAAAGAAAAAAAAAGGAAAGAAACGAGAGTAATAAATGTTAATAATGTGCTACATATACATATATTTACTTATCGTATTTATTTATTTACTTTAAAAGTTTCATTGTTTCTCTCTATCCCTCTCCAAGTTTTATCATTTTTCGATCTTTCAGTGAAGAGAAATCGATTTAAGCAAACCTGAAGGAATTAAGTTCTTTTTATATAATTCATGCTTCCACGATATTAATATTTCCTTTGGAAAACCAAATATATGATAGTATTTCCGCATATTGCTCGAGAGTATATTTCTTTTGAACTGCTTTAGGATAAGGTTAATATAAGTTTTCCATTAGAGCTTAAAACCACCAAAGTAAAGCATTTTGTGTTTTTTAATATAAAAATATCCTCATTTTTTTTTTAAAGTTAATTCTTTCTATTTTGCAAAAAAATATTTAATTCAGTAAATTGGTCAGATTTTTTCTAAAAAATGTATAAATATTTGGACGTGCTTCGACGTGTTTTCTCATTTAACCTTATGTATGTTTAAAATTGTTTAAAAAATATGCGTGTAGATTTAAGTAAGAAAAGGAATAAAAATTTCGTTCTATATCATTGAAAACTCGTTTATGAGATTGTTTCAGATGACAAAAAAATGTATCTATGCGAAATATTCCAAAAGAAAATATCAGACTCCCGTATAAGTCCTTATAAGTTTGCTCAACCCTATAAAACAGGGGTTCTCACAAGGTCTTGTCGCGCGTCCCACTTTTTACATTAAGTTGGAAGCGCGACCCACTGTTATTTTAAAAGTCGGTATAAATATTTATGGTATAATTTATTTTCTCAGCTTATTTTTAAATAAATCTGTTATTTTTTCAACATGCGTATTCAGTGTTGTCAACTCAGTGCTTCTAGCACTGTTTTTAGAGCTTTTTAAAAATTTAAAAGCGGAAAAATATTGAGTATGTCCTCGGTGCATTTTTTTAAATGCCTTTTAAAAGTTTTCAGTAACACCATACTTAAAAATTTGAATTTAAAGTAGAAGTGTTATTTTATTATTTTTACTATCGGGGTAAAACAACTATAAAAAATTTACACACAATTTAAATTTATAGAACTAATGCAATTTGATAATAAAAATATAGTCTATGGTTTTTTGGAAAAATTATAAATTTTTTACGCAGTTTAAGTGCATTTTTAAAATTGGAAGTTGACAACACTGTTCATATTGAAATCAGTTTTGAATTAGAAAATCGTTTAAGCAAAATTTATTTTTATAATCCGCAAAACAGCTCTGCAAATTAAAAATTTGATGTCTCAGCCTTGAGAAGTCTCACCCTTCTATCAAATTTTAATATAATGTTCCACGTGATGTTATTCTAAGCTCTTTGAAAAATAAATTTACAAAAAATGAGTGAAATGTTTCATGTGAATAATTTATAGTTTCATTAAAATATAGTAAACTATTTATCTTTTTAATTAAAATATTTTTTATATTGTGTCATTTGACATCTTCACTTTCTTCATTTCATCAAACATAATGTTTTTAATCGAAGCACGGGTCTAGTTGATTCTAAAAGAGCTCATTTAAAAAATATTTACATTAAAATAGGTTCAAGAATATTTCACAGGATCTCTTCGCGACCACCCCATGAATGTCCTTGCTGATCCCCATTTGAGAACCATTGCTATAAAAGTTTCATCCTGAAAGGATTAAAATTTAAACGGTCATTTGTTTGTTACGAAGTCAGGACCCTTTGGTAGTGTACGTTAGAAGAATAAAAATGCAATTAGTTGCAAATTGTATGCGATTTGTTTGGAAAGTCTTCCAAAAAGTAAGGAAATTTTCTGACAAACCAAGATCATTCTCCACTATGATAATACTGTCATTCATATATTGTTTCAAAAAAACCGCCAATATTAAACCGCACACATAAAATTATAGAATTTTTGATTATCTTATCATTTCATTACCCAGTACCAATAAATTCAACACTTGGAAAATCGTTTATTGCAACATAAATACTTTTTTGAGGTCTTTTAATCAAAGTTGAAATACTGCATGTAATATTGTAATTTTCAAAAAAAAAAAAAAAAAAAAAAAAAAAAAAAATGTTTTATACGTTTTTTTTTTCGCACAATATAAAAGTGTATCCTCGTAATATTTAGTGTTTTAAAATTTATGTATCACCAAATTTTATAAATTTCAGAAAAAACATTTTTGGAGAGACTTTGATCTCCAAAAATGTTGAACAAAGATTCATAATTTTACCAATTATTCGAAATTTTACAAAATATCCAAAAGTGTCCAAAAATTCGAAAAATAACTAAAAATCTCAAAATTTACTAAGTATCAATAAATTTACCAAAAAAATCCGAAATTTTACCAAAAACTTAAAATTTCATTTAAAATTTATTGCAAACTTAAAACTTTCAACAAAAACTAAAATTTTTTAAAAGACTGAAATTAATCAAAATTAAAAAAAAAAAATATATGGGTCCTACAGAATTGTTTCACAGTAACAAGTTTTTTTTTTTTCATCTAAATTTATTTATTGGATCTTCACTAAATTAAGTGAACTAACAATAAGTTATTCAAATCTTAACTCTAAATCTTAATTTATATTATGTCCAACCACTGTCGGACGAAAAA
>MINK01003655.1:0-17785 GCA_001735545.1 Phormia regina
TTTTTTTTTGACAACAGAGTTAGGTTTTTTGACAAGCCTTCTCTTCTTAGTATTCTTTGGCTTATAATATAATAAAATAATTTTTTAATTTAGTTTTCAGCGGATTCCCCTGTGTTGTTTTAGTTGCCAAATCTTCATATATATAAAAAAAAATCCGGTTGGTTGTGTTTGGGCTCTTATTTGTTATTCAAAAAAAAAAAAATATTTAAACCAAAATTAATTGGATAACAGAATGATGGTTAATCAATTTTATACCCTAATATTGTTACTGCAAGAGAGTTCCAAATTTTTATTAGTACCTACCTACATAATGTTTAATATTATGAATTATTGATATCATAACAAAATACGTAAATAATATTTTTTTAGTATATTGTTAAACGGTTTCTTAAATGACTAGAGATAAGTACTAGCTTAATATTCAATAGTTCAATGACATTTAAATACAACCGTAAACCCATACATATAAGTAGTGATACGCATGTATTAAATTATTGTTATGGGTTTACTGAGGTGAACAATTTTATCTTATGAACTTATGAGTTGTGTTTTTATCGATCTTTTTATGTTTTCGTTTCACAAATTGTTAGAAAAAAAATAGTTGTTTTATGAAGGTTTCTTAAGAGTGAATTAAGTTTTTTTTGTAGTGTTTTGGTCAAGGCTTTCAAAGATTCATTTTCAATGAAAAATATTTTTTACCGATTAAAATATTGACATTATAGAAGTAATGTAATCACTAACAATTCTTTAATAATATATTTATTTTTATTTCAAATAATTTAGCATATTTATGTAATGGAATATGAATAATAAATACATACTTATACACTTTATATATTTTATACATGTGTATATGTATGTGTATTTTAACTTTTAATGTAATATACATACATACATACATACATATGTACATAACTGTTAATAAAGACGACAAATACATAAATTTATTTTAAGGTATTTTTAATGCTTACATTTGTTATATTTATCTTAAAATTTCCGTAAGTTATCTCTTTTAAATATATTTTCGAAACTAGTCCTCTGAAGTGCTAGTAGTGTTTGTTATGTATTTTAGATGTGTATAGATAATCTAAATATGTATATACGTCCAGCTTTTGTCGAAATTATACGGCTTTTTTAACTTCAATCCCGCCTAAAATATTTTCCCGCTTTCTTAGCTCTAAGAGTTACATTCTATTTCCTTGTTTATGTTTCCTTTAACATTCTGAACAATATTTTTGTTAGGATTCTCATCTTCTCTACTTCCGGATCTTCAATGAAATTTACGCTTCTTTTGGCTTGAACATTCTTGTATGGTATGTCTATGATCTTTAATATTTTTCTGTTCTCTTTTAGGTATAGGGGAGACTAGGACAGCTTCGGCGTTGGGGTAGCTTCGGCAATGATGTTTTCGATATAAAGCAACTGTTGTGCATCACTAAATATCAAAGTATCAAAAAGCTTAATAAATAACTCACACGAAATTTGTCACCTCTATCTTACCATCTGACTTAGATGCAGATGTTTTAGTATTTTTGCAAGTGTTCTTGTAATATTTTGACTCTAATTTTTAAGTATTTTGAATTTAAAAATGTCAATATTTAAAACAGAGTTTGCAAAGTTACATTAAGAATTGTGCTATTTTCCTAAAAAAATAAGTGAAAGCCAAAACTTTTTAGGAGATTAACAGAAAAAAGAGTATAAATAGTGCTTTAGCGGTAGGTTCAGTGTTTTAAATAGGGAAGATTCGGCATCGGTTAAATGTATGATGTTTTGCGAGGGGTTTAGGTAAAAAAAACTCACCAAATATACAAATGGAAAGGATTTCTTGAAAAATTTCTCAACCTAGACGAATGATACAAGTAGTATACTTGTTGTGACCTTCAAGCTGCTAAAGCGTTTTTGAATAACAATAATAATAGCAAGAAAGCTACTAAAGATTAGCCGTTAACATTTAGAAAATATCTAAAATAAATATAGGATAAAGCTGTTTTATTGCTTTATAAGAAAAATTATACACTTACCAATTTAAAGCCAACAGCAGATTATTAAAATTTAACTACAAAATACAAATTTGTTCATTCAAACAAAATTTTGTCTTTTTTATTTTTGAAAAATTATAAACTAAATAATTTTATTTTTATTGGACTAATGGAACTTTTGGTTGGTAAGGAAACCCGAATTTAAGTTTTATTATTAAATCTGTCAAATCTAAAATTTAGATCATCTGTTAAAATTTCATCGACGTATCAAGTATTATTTCAGATTTATAGCGAAAGCAATTATATCATAACCAGTGTTGCCAATTCCTAGAGACCAAAAATGGCTAAATTTTCAACAAAAATTGGCTAAATAATGGCTAAAAATATGAAAACACCACAAAATTAATAACTCATTTATTCATTTATTTAAGTAGAGATCATATGTTTTAGTTTTAAATTTTTTGTATTTAAAATATAATGTCATCAATAAAGTCTAATCTTTTAAAACCAAACCTTCAAAAGTAAGTAAAAGTTAAAATTAAAAGAATAGAATATTATTTATTTAGTAAAAAATTTTAAATTATTGATAATATAGAATCCACAGTTGCTAAATAAAATATATTTCTTAAATTTATTCGGCGAAAAACTCTTTCACTTCCGTATCCGAACACGGAAGTGAGAGCAACTTTTAAGCGAATTCATATATTTCTTTGAATTTTTACAATGTTTACAGAACGCTTTCTCAGAATTTTTAGATTCAGAAAACCAGTCCTTAAATTTTGGATTATTAAACCACTACTTTCGGAATTTTTGGGTATATTTTCTCCATTTTATATTGTTGAATTTTTTTTAGTTGACTAGATCTTTTACCAGGAATCAGTTTGAATTTCAACTCAGTTCATTCCCTCAACAACAAAAAAATATTTTCTTCACACATATAAATTTATTTTGGTTGAAATTCTACTAACACATACAAAGAATTATGTTTCTTCGGCACTTGAGATATGCTTTTTGTGAAGTTGACTAAGCAAAAGCACGTCAACATATTATTGTTGCATTTGTAGGGAGTTACTAAATGCAACTTTAACGCGTTTTTTGCTTAGTAATATTTATTTTCTACGTAAGTGTAGAAAATATAATTTTAAATTTAAAAATAAAAAAAAGTGGAATTGCTTAAGAACAGCTAAATGCAAATGAAAATGGCTACAAAAATCGCTAACGGCTAAATTAATTTTTTCGTGGCTAAACAGGATTGAAAATGGATAAATTTAGCCATTAAATGGCTAAATTGGCAACACTGATCATAACTGACATTTTTCATACATATATTCTTACAGTACATACGACATTTTTGCGATTAGGGCTCCATATGCTTTCATTAAAAAATATTGTTTTTACAACATAAACTTAAATCATAATCTTCAATCTTGTTGCTCAATGATAAAATGTTATTTTTTTTTTTCATTTTTTGTAAAATTAAATTTGAAAAAATTTCAAGAGATAACAAATTCTTACACAAATGCCAAAATATGCTCTAAAAGTGTTAAATATGCCCTAAAAATTACAAAATATGCACTAAAATTTTCCAAATGCAAAAATATGCCGTTAAGGGTAAAATATGCAAAAATATGTACTAAAAATCTATGCCAAAATGATTTATTTGTTATGAAACGGATAAATATTTTATCAAACGCTTCATTCAACGTCCGGAAATAAACATGTAATTGCATATTTTGGTTTCCCTGGTGATCAATAATAATGACATAAAGGACCAACTTACCATTAACGAGCATAATGGTAAATAAATACCCCAACTTGCATACAATTTTGTGAATATTTCGCTTAAACTTAGTTTATTCCGATGTTTGTTACTAAAAGTATAAAGTGTTATATATCATTGTAAAGCTTACAAAAACGAAAAAAAAATTTTTTGATAAAACTGCTAGGAGATTATATTGTATTATTTTGGTCTTATTGTTTTTTAATATTATGTAAAAAATTTCTATTTTGGACTTATTTGCACCTGATCCTAAATGTTTGTTAAGCTATTACATTCGCGCCCAAAAGATAAATTATTCATTTTGGTGCCAGCCTAATGTTTATATTTAAAGCTGTGTGCAAAATAATTGGGTGGAATATTCTTCCGCAGTCATTGCAATTTTCAAAAAATATAAATCAAACCAAGAAATACGCATTCGCAAGTAAAAAATTTACAAATGATTTAATGTGTTAATAGCGTATACCATTCGCTATTAACCATCAAATCTATAAGAAATATTTTAAAGAAAAGCCCTTTTATTTCACAATACTTCACTACGATTGACAACAAACAACCTCAGAACCGGAGCTAAGGGGGCTCAAAGTTAGGTACCTCAACATATAATAATTTTGCACTTTTCTGAAAGGTAACTTCACAGAGATGACTTTAAGATAAAAAACAAGCCACTTCTCTGCTACGCCTATACAAAATTTCATGAAAATCCAACCAGCCGATCAGAAGTTCAAAGCGTTTCAAACGTTTGACGTTTGAGATAGAGTTTGATTTCAAGTCATTTCCAATTTGATATCATACCTTTGTGTTTGCTGAGCACATTTAGAAAAACTAAATAAAATGTTTGTTTTCTAAGTCTTTTATTTCTGTACTAGTATTTATATGTATGTATAAGTATATAAGTATCAAGGAGGTTTGCATAGTTTTGAACATCTGAAAAAAACTAACTTTGAGTGGAAAAGTTCAGTCCATCTTTCTTCAACATATCACATTTGTAAAATATCCACTAGAAATAATGTGATGAAATTAGTAATATGTTACTATATAAAGTAAATCGTATGTGGTACATTTTATTTTCCGTTATAAAAATAGCAGTTAATTTTTTGTTGTAGTTTTTTTTTTATCAGCCTGTTAAAAAAATTATTAAGAACAAATTTTGAAAATTATGTAGTTTTTAACAATTAACACTGTTACATTGCAATATTAATTATTTTTCCATTAATTTATGTGTTTCTATTAACTTGTAAATGGGAAATAGGCAAAAATCCTTCTGTATTTTATGTGGCGATATATATGTAGTGGTTATGAACAAGGATAGGAGGTACCTTTTCTCGTTATCCCATAAACTTAAAAATATTGAGTTTGTGGGATAAAATAGTTATTCTTCTGTAACAGACTCTTAATCATATTGAAAACAAATACAAGAAAATTATTTATATTTTTATATAAAACTTCAAAACTATTATAAATCCTGGTTTTAATTTGAAAAACTTAATATAAAAAGTATGAATTCATAATTATATGAAATTTTAGATACTCTAATTGGACACTGGTCCAACTTAAAATTTTGAACTAGATAAGCGAAGAGTTGACATTGTATTCCATTTTATGAATTTTGAACTGTAAATTTTAAATTTCGATAAATTTTCGAAAAGGCTTCACAAAACGGTGAGTTTTTAACCATTAATATTGATATTTTTACAAATATTAACAATATCGATACGAATTAATAAACTTTTCCTCTTATAATCCTTCAATATACAATTTTAATTTGCTTAAATAAATACTAACATTTTAAGTAGCTTTTTATCGAACAAAAATTATAAAAGAAATGTGAGCGGAATGATGAATAACTTATCAATATTTAGTTGTGTAAGTTTCAATATAAATATGTACGGATGTATATTTCTAAGTAATGACCTTCAATATCCGGAAGATTTTAAAAACATAAAAAGAATATGAAAAAAACGTACTTATGTACATATGCATATATATACGTAGCTAACATGTTTGTACAAGTTAATAATGTATGTATGCTTATTTGGAAATATGTATTCGTGTAGACATTATTGGTTCCTAAAATGTAGACTATAAATGTATTGTATTCTATTACTAAATCGTATTATATATGTAGATAAAC
The DNA here is from genome assembly GCA_001735545.1 of Phormia regina. Taxonomy (NCBI): domain Eukaryota; kingdom Metazoa; phylum Arthropoda; class Insecta; order Diptera; family Calliphoridae; genus Phormia; species Phormia regina. The sequence continues at coordinate 5,891 of MINK01003655.1, forward strand.
TAACTGATGACCTTCTCTTAAATTTGACCATAAAAATGTATGCAAATAAAAGGAGAAAAAATTTCAATTTGATATGTATTAAAATAGTTTACTTCTAAAAACAAATATTTAATCGTATTAAGGCAGAAGAAAGAAAAAGCAACGTGATAAGACCCATTCGATATTTATTGATACAGAGAAATTTCTATTCAAGTAGATTTCAGTCTGCAACATGTATTATCTCCATTCTACTGTTAATAGTTGGTGTCTTATATGATCTAAAAATAGTATCACAGTTTAAACTTGCAATATATTTAACAATTTCATATGTATTCATATGCATGTGTGTATACATACTATATAGATATGTATCATTAAATTTTAAAAGTCGATTAACAGAAAAATAATCTAAAAGCACATGAACTTCACCCAAAACATAAAAATCGCTTAGTATAAATATGTATGTGTTTGAAAATAATTTAAATGCAAAAAATCAAATGATGGAAATATACAATAAATAGTGGTAGAGAAGAAAACAAAAGTCAAAACCGAGTAAAAGAATATAAACATCATACTACAGTCATACATATATTTGTATGTACGAAAACCTACATATTCATACACATTACTATACATAAACACATACATACATACATACATACATACATACATACATACATACATACATACATACATACATACATATGTCTGCAAACATACAATATATGTATGTACGTAAAAAACAAATATCAAGAAATGTAAGGTGGAAGAAACTGGGAAATAAATAAATATATTTTCTAGGTGTGTGCGACCACATTAGACCCTACATTTGTACTAATAAATATTTCTAGATAAAGTTTAAATTTTAGTTCAAATAAAAATATTTATATTTCTACCTTTACATATGTACGTATATGTATCTGAAATATGAAATTTTATTTTCATAACACATTTAAATGAACATAGGATTAGATACATAGTTATTATACCTTTTTGATTTCAATAAACTTCCAAATCTGCATAAAAGTAAAATATCTTCGAATATGTCCATTTTAGTATTTAGTAACTAAAACAAAATGATTAAAAATTTTAAGCTAGTCGGTTAATGTCGAAAATCTATCAGAACTAGAACGATGTATTGTAAAGAGTTGTAAATCACAGTCCAGTCCATATGTATCAATTAGAGTTTTACACATTTACTGCTGTTTTCGGAGACAACCAACAAGAATGTGGCATAAAACACGGCACTCCAAGTATCTCTGCATAGGGTATTGGATCAACCTTAACTGAAAATTATACAATATTTTTCGGTGTAAAGAGCACAAATTGGTTAAATGTACGAATGGCTTTCAGCAAAATTCGCAAAATAACGTGCAAGATCAGCAAATTATTGATGCTCCAACAAAAGAGTAAAGAAATATCGCAGTATTAAAAAAAACTGACAAACCACAGGTATATACAACAACACACTGGTTCAAAGGCAAATATGCATATTCACATACAATCTACTTACATATGAACGATTATACATACATTTGTACACAAAGGTAGGTGACGTTTTCAACTGAATATGTGCTCGATTTTAGTTAAACAAAAATATAGCGAAGACAACCATGGAACCTATAAAATGACCAAAACAACATAATAAAACTAAGCGAATAAATATTTATACACTTATAAGTATGTGCGTATGTATGTTAGTTTATACATTAGGGCAATAACTTTTGAAATTTAGTTTAACCATAATTTATATGTATGTTAAATACCATATATGTATGTGTGTTTATACTTTGTAAGAAAACTAAATATTACTTTCATTTACTGGTAATTATGATTTAATTTATAAATGGTAAATGCCTATGATTTGATTTGTAGACTCACAAGTTAATATCTCTTTTTTCTCTTATCGGAATTTTGTTTAAACTCAGTATAATGAATGATTTTGCTTAAAAATGTATCTATTGATAAATAGTGTTATAAATATAAGTGTACATCCATACTTACCTAGGTGCATTCAAACATGTGACCGCACTTTATGAGCTGATTATTTTTTTAGTTCTTAGAACCTTCAAACAAAACACAATGTTGCTGAATTCGACGTGTTGTTGTTTTTGTGGAATTGCTGCCACCTGTTTTATTTTACATATCTAACCCACAACATATAGCCTGCATTTTGTATGAAATTGTCACACCAAATTTAAATTGCTTTCGTTTGGAGAACCTATTTATTATATGTTTTTAATTTTAAATAGTAGATGAAAAATCTATAAGTAATATCGCCTATATTTAGTTATACCCCTAATTTTCATATATATGAATGTTTGTGTGTATAGATGAAAAGAAACACACACACGAAACCAAAATAAAGACAGCTAAACTACAATGAGCCGAATGAACGCAGCAGTTGTGAGACTGACTGATTTGTTTTGTAGTAGCAGAAATTAAACTGAGCTAGACAGGTGACAAGATCGAAGTGAATCAAATAGAAGACGGGTCCCATAAGCCCAGTTAAAGTTAGTTTGTTATTAAGACGCGGAGTATTCGGATGCTCGTAAAAACTACGCGGAAAGAACTTAAAAAAAAAAAAACGAATAATTATTAATGAGAATTTAAAGTGTGTATTGCTTAATTATCTAAAGAAATCTGTATTATAAAAATTATAGATTTACAATTAAAACTTTGACAATTAGTTTGGTAATTAAATCTTTTTTAGGATAAAAAATAATACAAATTTTAAATTCACAAATAGGAGGCAAGTACGATTTGTGTTGTCTTCTGTTTTTATTAATATTTGCGCTTTCAATATGTGAAATATGTGTAAAGTTTTATTATAATCTCATTATCATTAAAAAAAAAGAAGACACATTGCAACACTATACAAACACATTTTTAAAGATTTTTGATGAAGTATTATTAAGCATGATAAAAAAAAATGGACCTCGAATTTTACTTACATATTTATTAGTGAAAATAAGCAAAATAGTACACAAAAAATATATACACACATACCAGTACTTATTTACCTACATAGTATATAAACATGTGCATATGTATGTAAATTGATACTCATTCAAAAACATTTTTTTTTTTTTTGATTTTGTTCAATACTGTGATCATCAATTATTTAATTGTATTTATTAATTGCTAATTTCTCAAATAAATATTTTAATTATGAAACACCACAATTGAATCTTTTTAACGTGGAAACATAATATTTATGTACGCAATAGTGTGGTGAAATGTTTAAAGTAGAACTTTCATAAAATTTTTTTTAGGATTCAAAAATATTTAATTTTTATTTGACGATTACAAATTATGTAAATTCTTATTTTTTAAAGTAAAAACAACTAATGTATAGAAGTACAAGATCGAAAAATACTTCAATTGAGGGTTCCCAATAGTTTGATGAATATTCATATTTTTACACATACATACATGCGTATTCGTTGTGGAAATTTGCATCGACAAATATTTATTATATGACCTGATGTAATCATTATTGAATTATTTCCATCGAGTAAATAAAAAACATATTGATTATTACATCCGTATTTACAATTATATTTAAAAACAGAATTTTGAAAAATATCGTTAAATAGTGTTTGTTATATGTACACTTGTAAAGCTGTGTACATTTGAGCTCATGATTATCTTGGCCTCTGGAATGGGAAATTCTTTGTGACCATGGCAAGTTTTTCAGTAAATAAATGTTTTCATAAATATGTATATTTTTTTGCCTAAAGTTTAATATAAAAATAATTTCAATGGTGTGAGTTATTCCCAATGTATAAAGAGCAGATTTAGTTATTTTTATTTTTTTTTTTAACAAAATTAGAGAAGACGTCTAATGGCGATCTCATATCATTGCGAAAACTGGAGTCAAACCCTAATAGTGGTTTAGTATTTGTAAACCCCGTGTAACAGCATCAGTGTTTCCTTGAGTTAACAATACGTAAATACAGTTTAAGTTTAATAATAAAGAAAAAATATTTCTACTTTAAAATAAATAATCACACTTATTACAAAAAAAGAACTTTTTTATTTTCTGTTTAACAAATTCATCTTATTTCTAGGTCCAACATGAAAAATATGTAGAAAGTTTAAGAAATAAATTGTATTAAGTTCAACAAATTGTACTCGACTTAATAATTATGCAAATCCAGAGCAAAAATGCCTTTAAAATATGTGTTAAATATTATCTTCTTATTATCTTGAGAAAAATACCCGCTTCACCGGGATATCAAACAGCATCAGTGTTTCCTTGAGTTAACAATACGTAAATACAGTTTAAGTTTAATAATAAAGAAAAAATATTTCTACTTTAAAATAAATAATCACACTTATTACAAAAAAAGAACTTTTTTATTTTCTGTTTAACAAATTCATCTTATTTCTAGGTCCAACATGAAAAATATGTAGAAAGTTTAAGAAATAAATTGTATTAAGTTCAACAAATTGTACTCGACTTAATAATTATGCAAATCCAGAGCAAAAATGCCTTTAAAATATGTGTTAAATATTATCTTCTTATTATCTTGAGAAAAATACCCGCTTCACCGGGATATCAAACACCCTACAAATTATTAAATTGTTTGTGCTTTTTCATGTTTTTCCATTTTATTGTATATATAAAAACTTGCTTTGTTTATGAAAAATATAAAGAAACATTAAACAATTTATTTTGTAATACAATTTGCTACCATTTTGATCTGGTACATGACTTTTACTTCAATATTTTTACCTTATAGATACTAAAAAATAATTCGGAAGTGTCAAATAAAGGTAGTATAAAAAATATGTTTGTTTGTGGTAATTACTAAAAACTTCGTGTATTTGAATTGCACGCAAGCGTAAACTGTGTCTATCACTAAACTAAAGCACAAAAACCCTTAATTAAAATTTCTTACACAATTTAATAATATGTATATAAAAGTAAAAAACTTGTTTAAAAATAAGCGTAGAGTTAAAGATTTCTTGTTCTGAATGTAAAAATTTAAAATAAAGCATTTTATACTTAAGTATATTATTTGATTGGTAATCATTTTGTTAAAAACTAGTAGAAAAGTTATAGTTAATGAATCCCTACACCATTGTGCATGTGCTTCAAGGTGAGGTGGGTTTTTTCATGGGACCTGTGGCCACTTGTGGACCGATTTTTATAATAATGTTGACACTACACAATATTAATATGATTTCTGCATTTTTAGTTAATTGCCGAAACTGAACTATTATTTTCTGCCTTAGACGAACTGAACATGGCGGAATAATTTTAACAAGGTTTGGGCATCAACTACAAAAATCCAATAATAATTGCAATTTTTTCGTTGGAAATAAGACTGAAACGTCAAACAAAAGAAAAATTGTAAACAATAATTGCTGAAATTAAAAAATATTATAAGTATTTTTTAGGACAATAAGATATATTACATCTCCATTGTATAATTCTTTATTAATATTACAAACTTCCACACCAAAAATATTTGCTTACAATTTCATATTGTTAAAATTATTCACCATGGAACTGAATTCTTCTATTATGTACTTCAAGAAAATAATTGCAAATGTATCCCTCTAGAAATGAAAATAACAAACTATACTTAAATTTATCAATATTGAAGTAAAAATTATATTTACCATTCTTCCAACCAAACTACCAAACAATTCATTTAATTTACGATGGAAAATGTTCAAAATATTCAAATTTTAATAAAATCATTAAAAATTTTACTAAAATTTTTATTTCGCGAGAATGAAAACAAATTTTAAAATATTTTTTACTCAACATGTATTAGTTAAAAACATATCAATCTTTAATTTTAATTTTGCTACTTTTTTGCACCTACACAAAGCAGGGCTCAAATCAACATATGCACATTCAAATACGCCGTATAGAACATTTAAAATATGATTTTCGTTTTACGACTCTCTTGTTAAAATTAAGGATAGGATTATAAATATTAATATATAAGAGTTAATAACAAATATTTTTCCGAAAAATATGAGGTCTGCATAGTTAATTATTTGATTATCGTCACAATTACTATAATTGCTCCTATAATCTATACATACATACATACATACATACATACATACATACATACATACATACATAAGTTTATGTACATTTTGAGCGAATTACAGATACATTAAAGTAAACAAAAAAAATCATACATATAAACATATACATATTTGTATACCTAGAAGTTAGTAAATACCTATATGTATATTCATATATATGTATATTTTTAAGTTTGTATATGGAATTTAAATTAGCTATTATATACGGAAATAGTTAAACATATTCCTTAAACCTAATACTATGACTCGAACTCAGACACATATTAATTTTAATATTTTCAAAATTTCTTAAAAATCTAAATATTTTCAATATTCAATTTTAAATGTTTCAAGTTTTTTTTTTAATATCTTCATAGTTCATAAATAGTACTTGAAATAAAATTAAATTTGTTAACATTTTTTGGGAATATTGACTGAGTTCATATATTGCAAAATATTTTTTGTTAAATGTTAAAACATTTGAAATATTTATTTTAGAAACGACAAAAATGTTTAAAGATTTTAAGTAAATGTGTTTTTGACAAAATTGTTTTTTTTTTTTGTATTTATAAATATTTAAATGGTGAAGGTTAGTGGATATACTCCAAAGTTTAATTATAAATCACCGAATTTTTGAAGTGTTGGTGAGTAATAAAACAATATTAATCCATATTTGGTATACACATGGAAATATGTATATTTAAATGGAATGGCAAATTACCTGATTTAACATTGAATTAAATATCAAATGTTAAGATCATTCTTAAATTTCCAAATATATTTCTTAATAATTAATATAAAACCAGATTTTGTGAAAGAAAAAATTCCTATAACGCTGGCAAAACAAAAAATAGATTAATATTATAGTAAACCACAATTAGCATAACGTTATACAACTACATATGCCGAATATCTTAACAATAATGTGGTTGTGAAGCAGCAAAAATTTAATTTTTTCTTTTGTCTAAAACGTTTAACTTTTTCTCCATTCAATCAAATTAGTTGTTCTTTACCAAAAGAAAAAGAATTGATTTGAGTTTTGCAGACATAATAAAAATTATAATTGCTAATTTATATACCGTATATTTATGTTTCTTTAAGATGATATTATACTTTCTAGAAAATACATTAGAGTAATATTTAATAAAATAGCCGGTTTTTTAAAGAAATGTTTCTTCAATTTAAAGACTGTATACAAGTTATTTAAGTATTAATTAAAACAGGACCATTTAATACCTATATAAGAGTTTGGTAAGAGTAAACAAATGACGTCAAATAAAATAATATTAAATGTCAAAATTAAAAAAAAAATCATTTTATTATATTTAGCAGTTACATTACTTTTATAAGATGATATTATACTTTCTAGAATATAAAGCTGTTTAAATTTTTGATAAAACAGCCGGTTTTGGAAGATTTTTTATATATAGGACTATATCATATAATTAATTTAAAAAATTGTTCAGAAGCATGTATAAAACAGGACCATTTAATACCTGTGTGTTTGGTAAGATTAAATAATTAACGTCTAATAAAATAATATTAAATGTCGAAATTACAAAAAATAATAAAAATTTTATTATACCTTCCAGTTACATTATTTTTCTCCAATATTTTTTAATTTATATTATATATTAATTAAGGTTTTTATAAGATGACATTATACTTTCTAGAATATAAAGCAGTTTAAAAATTTGATAAAATTGCTGGTGTTGAAATTTTTTTTATATATAAGACTATACATATATAATTTATTTAAAAAATTGTTCAGAAATATGATCATGCTTTTATTAAGAGTAAATAAATAAAGTCAAATAAAATAATACTAAATGTCAAAATTAAAAAGGTACTAAACTTCATTTTATTTACCAATTACATTATTTTCGTCTAATATTTGCCACGTCGGGAATTTACAGTGCACATTTAAATTTATTTAGTTTCTGTACCAAATAAATGTATATATCCAACCTTTGTGTAAATGATGCTCATAATTGACACATGTATATTATATTACAACGCTAAACATAAAATCACTTAATTGTTCATAAAATGGTATCAAATTTAAATTCACAAACCATCCAAAAAATGCATATAAGTGAATAACACTATACCGAAAAGTAAACAACAAAATCACGTATCCACACTATATAAAATATTTTAGAGCTTCTGTGTTGAGTGATACTACTAGTTTTATATTCTATATATGTATATTGAAAATATTTTTTAGCATAGTGTTGTCTATGAATATTATTTTATTCAACCATAATAAAATTTCACCTAAAATTGTTTCTAATTTTTTAGATTATTACTTTAAACAAAGATGTCATCATCAACACTTAGATTAAATGAATCGACAACTGTGGTTGATCGTTTGGTTAATTTTTTTGTGGAACATGAAGATTTGCGCACAAAGAGTTGGTTCTTATCTAACGCACCAGGACCGCTTTTTATGATATTGGGTGCATATTTATATTTTTGTTTATATGCTGGTCCCAGATATATGCGCGATCGAAAACCTTTCGAACTTAAGAATACGTTATTAGTCTATAATGCAGTACAAGTTGTCTTAAGTTGGATACTCTTTTATGAGGTAAAGTATGAGTATACTGCAAAAATTTAATTTACATACATACTTCTTATTTTCTCAGGGCTACAAAGGCGGTTGGGGTGGTCATTACAACTTCAGATGTCAACCTGTTACTTATGCCACAGATCCCATCTCAATGAGAGTAAGTTGATCTTAAATAAAAATTTGATGCACGTTAATTTAATTATTTCTATAGATGGCTCGAGCAGTTTGGCTTTACTACATTGCAAAGATTACTGAACTTTTGGACACTGTGTTTTTTGTTTTACGTAAAAAAGATCGTCAAATTTCTTTTTTGCATTTGTATCACCATACATTAATGCCTGTATGTGCTTTTGTCGGTGTTAAATATTTTGCTGGTAAGATACAATTTATAATTATTTCTGACAAATTTGCATGAATAAAATTTACTCCCCCCATGACCGGACGAATTCTAGACAATATTAAAAACAAACTGATGTTCACAATATTCATATGCATGACCTGTAGGAATTTTGGGATATCAAAATATAACCGTTCACAAAATTGTGTAAAACGCATCCTAAAAATTTTCAAATTCAGACTTTTTATGGAATATATGTTAATTTTTCTCTGAAGTGAGAAATCCCAAAATTTAAAAATTTTTACTGCAATGAAGACTTCTTTTTTTATATCTACAGTAAAAATTGGTAAGGGTAGTCTTAATAATTTGAAACTGAATTTGAATCATTATCCAAGACTTATTTAATGGTCTATCGTCCATGTAATGAAGTGTTATTTATACAATCGGAGAAAAATACCATCTACCATTCTCGGGTGGTGCTTCAAACGAAAAATTCGAAATAGACCATTAAAAAGCCATATTGGGTCATGTCACCATAATATGTTATCCACTTATTCTTGAGGGGTACACCCCTAGTTCCACGTCTTTAAGTTGAGTTACCGGTATTTTCGAGTAACTGTGGACCAGTATACCATTCTTTATATTCTTTACAGACTTCATAAAATCTATTTTTTTCTTATTTTCTTTTCTATCTGTATGTAAAGTGTCGATAAAAATTTGGATTGCAACATGCCAAATTTTGTAACTTAAAATAGCTAAATATTATATTATTTACTATTAATATATTATTTACTGTTAATATTTGCATCAAAGACGTAAATCAGTGTGCCAAATTTCAAAAAGATTTGTAGAAAATTGACATAAAAGTCCCATGTAAACAAAAAAGAACAAAAATCGACTTCAATTACGAAATTGCCAATATTAATTAATTTTTAATTGATTTTATTATTATTACCAATTAGAAAACGAATCGATTTCAAATCGAAAAAATGTGTGATATTTTGATTTTATCGTTTTGGTTATTAATAAAAATTTAATTTTAATCACTTTCTATTTGATTTCATGAAAATAAATTACTGTTGCAAAAATGATTTTTGAGATCGATTGAAATTCATCACAACTTTTCAAATTAATACGATTTGAAGGCGATCGATTTTCATAACATACCTGATAGTTAAATTCAGTGCGTATAATAAATGTTAGCTAAACGGTAATATCGTAAAACTAAACATATACATATGTTTTAAAGATATAAAAACTACACTGTGAATATCAGACGGCCATTTACCAAAGGACTTATAAATTGCTGAAATTGTTAACAATATCGAATGAAAAGTTCGTCTCATTATATTATTAAAAGGATAGATATACGCTATTTTATTTGTCTTTAGTTTTATCAATTAAAACTCACAAGATAAGTATGGACATATCAAATCATCTCAATCTTTATTTTTTTAGGTGGTCATGGAACATTGCTTGGATTTATTAATTCCTTCATTCACATTATTATGTATGCCTATTATTTGCTCTCTGCAATGGGACCAAAAGTACAAAAATACTTATGGTGGAAAAAATATATTACTATTTTACAAATTGTAAGTTTGAATAACTTATTTAAAATGCATAAAAACCATAAACATAAATAATATATAATTACACATATTTTTAGGTACAATTCCTTATTATCTTCGTTCATACACTACAAATTCAATTCCAACCTAACTGTGCATTTCCAAAACCCATCGCTGCTTTACTGACATTCAACGCAGGTCTCTTTACTTATATGTTCAGTTCTTTTTACGTTAAAAATTACAATAAGGATAAAAAGCAAGCAGCGTCATTGACATCTTCCAAAAAGGAATAAACACTCATGTTATAATATTATCCTTTATCACAAAATATTTTTTTTTAAATATTTGTTTTCTGTACTTAAGGTTACATTTAAAATTTGTTCGCTACCCATAATTGAATTTGGCATAAGGATCAACATTAAGTAATATAGGGATTAAGTTAAAGAATAACCTAATTGTATATTAGTTTCACATCTTAAACATATTCAAACATACATATATACGTAATCATAGTAATTGTATGGAATAACTTGGGCGACTATCTATATTTCTATGAAGATGTTAAGAATACTTCCAAATCTGTAGGTGTTAAGTTTATTACTGAAACGATCATTGCTCTATATAAAATTAAAAACTTTTAGTATAAAATTTTAATTAGATATAGGTAAAATAATTATCCTTTTTTGTGTAAGTGCAAGTGGTTAAAGGAAAGTGCAATAGAACCAAATATAAATTTTAGCTAATTCTTAAGGGTTCATTTATAATTAATTCGTTTTATTATATTTTATATTTCAATTATTATTTAAGTCGACATGTCTTGCTGCATTAACGAATAACTGAAAAATCTTAAAATTTCGCTAAAATAGTATTAAAGGATTTATTTATGTTTTACACATGTTTAAAAATTATAACTTTAATAATAATCTTACTTAAATAAAAAATTAATCAATATTTCTAAAAATACAATATGTTTTTTATGATGAAATTGATTTTGCAAATGTTTTGATGGTCACTTATTCACCACTTTTATAAATTTCAGTACGGGTGTTTTTACGGGTTAGAGGGAGATGGCAATATTAGTTTTAAGTATCGGGTAAGTAAATAAAACCACTTATTTATTTCTTTTTTCATAAACGTTATAAATTATATGTTTATTGAACTTTTGAATAGCGGGTAAGTATTTAGTATATAGGGTAAGGTAAGTATATAGTTATATATATTCAAATTCTAGGTTAGGGTTTAGGTTTTCACTAGTATTAAGTTAATATTTAAATAAATTTTAAATATTTTCTAGGTTTAAGGATTTTATTTTAAATGTAGGTTTTATTATAGGATTAGGGTTTTATTATAACTTTAGTATTTTCACTTTATTTTAATGT
>MINK01003658.1:0-12585 GCA_001735545.1 Phormia regina
TTTACGTTTCAAAATATCCCAACAGTGCTCGATGGGGTTTAAGTCAGGTGATTGGAGAGAAGAATTAAGTTGTCTTGGTGCATGGTAAAGCACAAACTTCTTTATAAATTATTGAAGATATACGAAATGCAAATAGTTTTGTCCCTAACTGTATATATCCGATAACGATATTATTATAAAAAAAAACTATCAAGAGCTTCAAAAAAATAACATTCTCACCACTTCAAAAGTGAAATTTTGAACTTTTTTGGAAGTTCTTAATAATTTATTCCAAAACAAAAATAAAGTAAATGAATTTTTATCGGAAAAAATGTTAAAATTTCTAAGAAAAATAAAATTGTTCAAAATTTAAAACATTTTTATTGGTGAAAAAAAAAACTTTTCAAACATAGTTTTAAGGAAAGTATTTCAAAAGAAATGAACAAAAAGTTGAAAAGAAGAACAAACAGTTTTTTATTATACCCACACCTGTGGCGAAGGGTGTAATAACAGTAGAACTGTTAAGCTTAAAAATTTACTTTTTTTATAACATTTGTACATCTGTAGATGTATAAAAACAATTTTTAATAATTTCGAATTTTTAAAATTTAGTTTATATGTTAGAATTCTATTATAGAACCAGCAATGTCAAAGACTGAAGCAAACACACAATGATTACCGACGCGACGGTTGAAAGATCAGTAAACCATATTGTAAAAATGTGAAATCCAATAAACATAGGAGAAGCTTTTATAAAATTCATTTCAACTTAAGCTGTGAAGTTACGTATTCTAATTCTTCAAAAGTGTCTGTTAAAAGAAAAATGGCTCTGAAAGCGCTCAGATGCTAATGACAATTATAGCCATCGTAGACGAGCAGAAAATGCATTCTATACTGCTAATGCATAATAAATCTTTTTCTATATTTTACAAAAATTATTAAATTAATGCATTTTGAACCAGAAAAAAAATCAAATTTATTAATTCAAAATAGTACTCATTCATTTTATAAAAATGTTTAAAATTTATAAAATTTTAACTTTCATTTGTTTTTCCTTTTGCTTAATTACTACATTCTGCAGTTTTTAATGAACAAAAATCTTCGCAATGGATTTGCACTAAATTTTTGTCCCTGGATTTGTTCCTGTTTTATCTGACTTATTTTTAGGAATTTATTTTTTTCCATCAAACAAAAATAAAAATCAATAAATATATAAATATTAAAGAAGTATCTTCACAATTTACCTAAACTAACACAAACGAGAAACCTTTAAATGTAGAGCAAAGATGATATTTGATGGTCAAATATAAGAACAAAATGTTAAAAGGTTGGCATATTTTATCAAAAAGATGATTCTAAAAATATTCAAGAATATTATTTCTTTATGAAATTAATTTATGAGAATTTTCATTAAATTTAAATAATCCCTGTTTTGTTTAAACTATATTTATAAAATCGATCTTATTAATTTGTTGCTCTTTGTTTTTTATTTTTGTGTTGCTCTTTTTTGCAACATCTTCTAACCAGGCCAAAGTCTAATGTTTAAAGTTCAGCAGTAAACGTAAGAAGTCAGAAAATAATAATAAAAAAATAAAATAAAAAATATTTTAATAACAATATTTAATCACATATGTACATACTTATACTAACAAACGTAATCGCTCGTTAAAAAAAAAAACGCTAAAACTTGTTAATTGTTTATACTCGTATTTGTTATTTGTTATGAATATTTGATAGAATTAAAAATTAAAAAAAGTGTAAAAGCAAACATCATCCAGTGGGTCTTTCTAATCTAATCTAAATGATAAGAACACATTTGTCGACATTTAACAAAGTATTTAGCATTTGATTAATTTATTTAAACTTTAATGAAGTTGCATTTGTTTTGAAATTGAATATGCAGTTGGTGAGAGGGTTTAATAAGGTTTAATGATGGAACATAAAATGTTCCAGACAAAAAGTGACATTTACTTTTACTCGTCCAGTTAAAAGAAAAGACGAATATTTTTGCATTCAATGAATATTAATTTTGTGCATAAATAAGTTCAACTCATTGTTAATGTTTTTTTTATAAATTTTTAATTCTTCTCTATTTTAGATTTGACTAAGGGTCTTAATATAAACTAAATAATGTTTGCCAAACTAATTTTTAGAGCATAAAAATGAAAATAATTGAAGATATCTGCTTTAATATCTCCGATTGGAAACTTTCAAACTGAGGACACTCACCGACCCAAAAATATTATATTTTAACAGTGATAAAACTTTTTCTCAGGTGTTTTTACATTGTAATATTGTTATTTTATTTTGGCCCTTTGTTATGAAAATATGAAAATAAATAAATGAAATGTAATGAAAAGTTCTGGACCATAAATTGCAAAAATCTAATTTTTATATCATTAAATGGAAAAAGATACTACTTTTATTATGACATTTATACAATTTATTATTTTGCTCAGTATGGAGAAGAGTTGTGAAAACATTAATGACTTGAAAAACATGATTTTTGTGGAAATAAAGATTTAATTGTTATAAACTTAATTTTGACGTTTGAACTTTCGAATTAAATCAACTAATACATACCTATCATTTTAAAAGTTATATCTTTTAAATTATGCTTTCATATATTATGTTTATACGAACTATTTTCGCAATTAAAAATATGAAAAGATATGAAAATTGTACTGTACACTGTGAGTTAGTATTATAGCATTTTCGATTCCCATCAGGCACGACAAATTTATATATATTATATATAAACAGTGAATTATTTATTTGCAAGTTATGTTTATTGGCGCGTATAAACGTAATAATATAGAAAGACAACAACTCCGATTGCTGTCAGTTTTGACATGAAATTCCTCTTTACTTAAATTATTTATTTATTTTATTATATTTAACTACAATTAAAAGTATAACCCAACAAAAAAAAATGATCAAGAGCTTCCAAAAAAGAAGAGTTTTACTAGTGAAGCTAAGAATAAAGCCAAGTGCATATTTTTCCAAATAAGTGAAAATAATTTAAAATTTAGCCAGAAAAAAGCCTAATAATTTCTAAGAAAACTATAAAATAGCATTTTTACTATTTTTTAATGAATCTGAAGCGGAATTTTTGTTAAAAAAAATTGTATAAACATAGTTTTAAGAGAAGTAATTCGAAAGCAATGAACAAGAAGTATAAAAGAAGAACATTTTACAAAAGACAACCCATGGGTTAAAAAAAGAATTTCTGCAGCTCTTTTGTACTACTAAGTACTTCCTTCCAATGGCAGCACAGTTCTGTTTTTACCGGTAATTAAATGGAAAAAAAAGCTCTAGCATCTTAGGCTATCGGCTTTAACTTAAATTATATATTGCAAAATATAGCACTTTTTCTACAATTATAACTTAAACAAAATATAATTATTAATATAGAAATTTAATTACTATAAACAATAACGACCTTAATAAAAATATATTTCTACCAACTTATAAAATATGTAGATTAAACATAGTATAGTCACCAATAGAATAATTTATTAATAACCATTTTACAATACAAATAGTTTTAAATATAATACATACCTCCTCGATAGCTTCCTGAAGAGGCTTTCCAGCAGCCTGAGCAACAGCAATTGGAAGTTCAATGGTATCAACAGGGGTCAATGATGTTGGTCCATTTGTGATATTGTTGTTATTAACAATTGTATTGTTATTATTAATGGTTGTAGCAGATGTTGCTGATAATGAAATTGTGGCTGTGGTGTTGTTGCTGTTGTTGATGTTATTTGTTGTTGGAGATGTTGGCGTTGAATTTGTGATGTTTAAGGAATTTATACTGTTATTTGTTGAATTTAAATTATTACTACTACAACTACTGTTATTAACAGATTCAGCATATGTGAGGGCCAGTGATGGTGATGAGGCTGTATTTGAGGCATCCGATGATGTTGATGTTGTACGATCCTTAATAAAAGTACCCTCTGGTCGTACTAATATTTGTTTGGTACCAATTATCTGAAAATTTTAAATAAAAGAATTAAAATCATTAGAAAATTTATTTAAGTTTAAAAGAACTTTTTTTTTCAAATTAATTTAAAATGTTCGATATAAATAAAATACCCTGATTAAAAATTTTATTTATTGCTTATATGACATTAAATTGTACCATAATTAGTTATGACTCTTTAGCGCCATAAATCTAATCAGTTTTTTAGTTTTTATTTTTATGAAATGTTATATATTTCGTTTTTAATTAAAAGTATTTTTTTTTTCTTCTCATTTAGCAAAATTTAAATATGCAAAAAATCTTAACATATTCGTATATAACAAACCTTCACTAATGGTGAAAGTAAAGTCAAAGTTGTTTCAATGATATTAACCCAACAGCGTTACAATTCGTAAAATCGAATTGTAATTTGAAGCATATCTCGGAAACGCTTTGACATATTTTGTATCAAAGAATATCAATAAATTCAAATTAAAATTATTTTTAATCTATTCTTATATTTTATATAACATTTTATAGGGTCTACAGTTATGTCGATATCGAAATGGAAAATATAAAAAATTAAAATTTATATTATTATATTTTTTCATAAATTCAAGTTTGTTGCAATTATAATATGGCAAAATTCATTCAATTAATAAATAAATTTTTAACATAATCATGTACAAATTAAATAGAAATATTAAAAAAAAAATTATAATAATAATAAAATATTTTGTGAGTTCTACTTTGGATGAACATTTTTCTTTTGGTCCTACTTGGTACTTCTTATTCTGGATTTAGGTAAAATTTTCTCAAATCACATTCGTCAACGACGATGCCATAAAAATATATGAACCTTTCAGGGTTAACTTATATCAAAATTACAGTTATCTCGCAAGTTAAAAAAAGAATCACAATAAATTTATGATTTTATTTCTATCGGATGCCACATTTTTTTAAAAAACAAAATTATTAATAACAAAATTATTATAATATTCCTTGGAACTTTGGCAAAGAAATTAAAAGAAAATAAACTTCTCAAAACAATTGTAACAAAATTCTTCAAACATAATATTAAGTAAATAAAATTTTTTAAAAACATAATGTATTTCTATAAATTTTTGGGTTTAATGTATTTTAAAATACCTACTCAAAAGTATTATATTTTAATTGTCGTAAATATGCACACATGTATGAATGTATGTATTTATGTTTATGTAGTATATGTATTGGTGTGCATAATGTGATAATTTCCATTTCCGTTAATATGTAGGTCTATGAATAAAACCATTAAATAAGTATCAATCAAGTGTTTTATTTAGTAGATACAAATACATATGCATATTTAATACAAATGAATTATATTAAGTTGAGGTGTATTTCAAAAAAAAAAAACAAGTAAATAAATAAAAAAAAAAAACAAAACAAAGCAATTTAATAAATTCAATTTGGCAAAAATTTATACAGAAGCCAACTGGACTTATTTGATCCATTGTGACTTGCAAATAGCTGAGGTGTTTTCATTTTATTTCTTTTGGATTTTGTATAATAATTTTGTACAGGTTTAACCCCAAATTCGAAATCGAAACGACAACAACGAGTGATCGCAAACAAAAATAGATTTTACGAAATAAAATAAAAATTTTTTAGAACATGTTAAAACTGTTTTTTTTTTTTCTTGGTTTCGTTCCTTTTTTTAATTGAAAATCACTTTTAAAAACGTTCACATAAGTCATAAATATTTCATTACTTAATAAAATAAAATGAAATAAAAATACATTACATTTGAAAAAGCTTTTTATTTTTTTCTTTATTGAATTTCAGAATATTATTACAGTTCTTTCGATTTCAATTTGGTTTTTAATTTGAAATATTTCTTGTACATTGACGTTAACAAACAATCGTATTGATTCTGACGTAAAAATATAAATACATAACAAAAAAAAATAGTTTTTTATAATATTTTAATGAGATAAGTAAGCAAAAAAAAATTGTATATACATACGTATATGTATATCCTGATGCACAGTGGTTATACAATTCAGATTTTTTATTATCTGTTATTAATAAAACTAAGAATAAAAATTTATGCTTTCATATCTTTTCAAAACTAAAGACTTACAGAAACTATCTATAGAAATAAATTTAAATTTAAAGAAAAGATTTTTGAAAAAGTATTGGAAATGAAAATCAAGCCAATCTTAAATTATAGAAATATTATCCTTTGGTTCATCAATTTGGTTTCCGTGAACAGCATGGAACAATTTAATCCTCTTACTGGAGAGATTAGAAAATCATTTGAATCAAAGAAATATTACTCTGCCATCTACTTGGATGTAGCATAAGCTTTCGACAATGTATGGCATCAAGGTTTATTATATAAAATAACATGTTCTTTGCCACCTTATATCCATAAACTGTTTGAGTCATATCTATGTGACCGATTATTTAGAGTGAAGTATAATAACTTTGTGAAATGGAAATTTGAAGTAAAGGCAGGTGTCCCACAGGGTAGTGTTCTAGGGCCTATTCTGTATTTAATCTACTCGTCTGACTTGCCAACATGCGATGAACTGACAATTTCTACGTTTGCTGATGACACAGCAAAATTGTGTTCACATGAAAACGCACATGTAGCTTCTAATAAACTAGATACTTATCATAGACATGTGAACACTTGGTTAAAAAATTGGCGCATAAGAGTGAACGAATTTAAAAGTTGAGGAGAGGAAACTGCCCACCCGTTAAACTCAATAATATTGTCATTCCCCAGTCTGATTATGTCACAGTATGAAATTAAAAGCTTCCAACCTTTACTGGTTAATAAATAAGCAATCGAAACTCAGCCTTCACAATAAAGTCATCCTGTATAAAAACGTTTTAAAACCAATTTGGACATATGGCATCCATTTGTGGGGAACGGCCAGCAATACGAGTATTGATCTTATACAGAGGGCTCAATCAAAAATTCTTAGAACCATGACGGGTGCACCATAGTATATAAGAAACGAGAACATCCATAAAGATTTATATGTACCACTTGTCAGGGACAAGTTCAGCAAATTTAAGGTAAAATATATAGAAAAATTGCATAGTCACCCAAACCCACTTGCAAGATAACTAGCAGAAGCCCGAACACATTCAAAGCTTCGTAGAAATGATCTACCTCCCCGCTAATAGGAGGGTCAATTTATGTCAGCTTCGCTCTCGATAAAGAGTAATTAGATTTAGCTTAAGATTTAAGATTTATATACTTATTGTAAGGCCTAAAAGGCAAATCCAATAAATTATTAAAACTTTAACCAAAATTACAATTTAAAATATTTATGTGCGTATGTAATAAAAGAATTAAGAGTTATTCATTCACTCTCACTATAATGATCTATCAGTAACTGAAAACTGTAAAAACAAAAAAAATCTTTCAATTAACAATTTAATTAAATCAATCAAATAGATAGAATAACAAAATTTTCAAAACTTATATTTCATTTTTATTTTTCAGCTGAATGAAACAACTGTGTTAATTAGAAAATATACGGTAATATTTTTTTCTGTATTAGTAAACATTTTGTAATAAGTAGATCATTTTAATATACACAGAAGAAATTATTACCGTATATATTCAATTAACACGGTTGTTTCACTTTGACACAAAACTTATTAAATATATTCAAATAAAAAAATAATAAAGTAGTTAGATTTTATTACTTATTTAAATATAGTAATTTATTCTGGTGGAAATATTACAAAAGTGTTAAATGACTACATATATCAATGGAATAACACCTTTCCAACGATGTTCGAAAATTTATATTAAGTATGAAATTGTCCAAAATAGAAATTTTTTTAACCAAAATCTTAATGTTACGAGTATCCAAATTTTTAAACTGTAAACATTGCTAAAATAAACCTATGGAGATATACAAAAAATGGACCTACTTACGATATCGATATTATTTAACATTAAAGAGATTACTTTATAACTCATTAATCATACAAATCGAAGAATTTTACCTACTTAAGGTCAAAATAAACCGCGATAATAAACGAATTAAGAAATTTTTAAAATTTCGTCACTATTTTACACAAAATCATAGTATTTTTAATAAAAGTATTCATTTGGTGACACGAAAATTGAGTAATTGAACTGAAATAGATTGGAGATTACATTGAATCATATTAATTTCTGATCATCATTCCCAACTTTACTTATCCCCATAGAGATAAAAGCACTTTAATGCATATATTGTGCATAAAAATGACCAAATTTTAACAAAATCTAATGACTGTTTTGCAAATAATAATTATGTTTTATAAATCGTTTCTTTAATAAACGATATACACACAATATTATAGTTCATTAAAAATAATAAATATGCCTTTCAATTAAAATATTTTAAATAAAAAAATACAAAAAAAAATCTTTAAAAAAATAAGTAGCATGTAATCGTTAAGTGAGAAAATTATTTATCATTGTATTGCAATTTACAAAGACATAACAATCATACATTGATTCACACAACTAAAATGTTTTTTTTTTTTTTTCATTTACATACCATCAAGCTGTAAAAATGCACAAAATTAAGTTAAATTTTTAACACAACGACGTTAATATTTTATATGAATTTATTAAATATTTATGACTTTAATACAACATTAACAAGTTAATTAAACTATACATTTTTTAAGTTATTTTTTTATTAACAATATATATTTTCTTAATAGTCAATAACGCAGACACACACACACATTAATGTATGTAAATCTATAAATATTATGAAGAAAAATAATTTATTGAATTGATTGCAAGGTGGCTAATATCAGAGATAAGGTACTTATTCCAAAATTAGTTGACTGCATTTAAAATCGAAATACATACCTTAAAGTATTACTGACATATTCATGCATGCATCTATGTGTGTGTGTGTCTGTATTTATCATTATCTCGAGATTAAAATAATTTCTTATCTTATGGGTTACATATTTTGGATTAGATAATGTTTTTTTTTTTGGTTTAATGTTTTCGTCAAACATTTAAAAATATCAATTGGAAAAAATTAAATATACAACGGACCATGAAAACCCTAAAATGTCAGATAACATAAAAATGTTTCATATAAATATACAGTACACTTATTACAATGGGTCTCATATAAGACCCCTGCCCCCAATTTTAATGGATAAATTTTATTTGGTACAAATTGGGAAATTTTTATTTAGAACAAATTGGTACAAAATCAATACATTTTGGCATTACACATATGTATATATATTCTCAAAACTTTTTAGAATTTCCAACAGGGATGTTAAAAACTTACCAATAAAGTTTACATCTCTGTTTTAAGTTACCAAAAACGCAATATAAACAATAAAAAAAAAGAAAACACAATTTCAAGTATTTCAAAATATAATAATCAACAATTAATTGCATTTGAATGTTGTTAGTACAGTAGCTTAAAATTTTGTATCTAAATAAATTAAATATTTCCATGTATATGTGCAAACGAGTGTTTAAAATACATAGATGCAATCAACCACACGCAATTTCTTAATAAACTCGTAAAGAGTTACGTTTTATTTTTTTATTTTATTATTATTTCTAAGAGGGGTAAAGATTTCATTTATAATTTGAAAATTTTTAAATGCAAACAACGAATAAAATTATAAAAAAAAATAATAATAATCATTCTAAACCTTTTATATGTATATTCATAATTCTAGATAGGTATATTAAATAATATACATATATAATAAAAAAATGCAATTAATTTAAAAGTTTTGTTGGTGTTTGCTGCATCTGCCACTTAAATGCTTTACACTTGTAGATATTTTAAAAGCAATGATTATGAGATTTAAACAGTGATCTCAAAGCTGACTAATTAAAATTTTATTTGAGTATTTAACACTTTTGTTTTTTTTTTACGTTATACATAAGTATTATATTTACATAGAAATAATTTTTAATTATTTTAATTTGTAATTATACAAATATTAAAATCAATGACACTGAGTAAATGTTATGGGTTTGTTTTTTTTTCTCTTTTTTTAATGGGTAATAAGATTGTAAAAAAAAGACTATAAGTTAAAAAATTTCGGTCCACAAATTTTGAAAATAATTATTGAAACGAAAGGGAGTTTTTTATAATCTTTTTGAAATAAAATTGTAACTTTTAACTGTTTAACTGTAATCAACAAAATTTCACAGGGTCAGAGCTGAGTTTTTTCTTTTTCAATTTGATAGATGGTTTTTCCCAAATATTCACTAATAAAATTTGTTTTTTGTTCTGTGTTTTATCATCTTTTCTACGTTTTCAATTTTTTTTTCAAATCAATTTGAAAACCCTGACAGAAATTACAAAAAAAATGTGTTTTGGTACTATTGTGTTCTACAAGTAGGCAAAATTTATTAAAGTACTAAAACTTTCAACACAGAAAAAAATATTTACAATTTTACTTTTATGTTAGAATTCATTTTATTATTTATTAATATAATTAATTATATAATTGGTGTAAAATTTTTAATTTACATCACTTAAGAAATTATGAAGAAAATTGGAAAAAATATAAAAATAAATTTAAATCATTTTCAACTCATTATATCTATTTAAGAAAAAGCTGAATTAATAAAAACAATTATTTATTCTAGGTATTAATATTATCATGTTAATGATTAGTGCAAATTGTGCACATTTTTGAGAAATAAATTTCAAAATAATCACCTAAAAACTGAAAAATCATGAAAATCGAAGTCAAAATCTTTTACAGAACAGTTTTAGTTCTAACGCTGTAAATACATAAATATGTTTTTTTTTTAGTTAAAAATATAAAATTTTCAAATATAAAAAATATCCTTTTTAAAATTACAAATATACAAAAATATGTAACTGTGTACCTGTGTTCGAAAAAAATTTAAAAAGATGTCAGCCAAAAATCAATGACAAAATTTTTAAGTATCCAAATGGATATTGTACCTTAAAAGCACAGGAAACAGTATGATATAGCATAATATATATATAATAAGAATGATATATTCTTATTATAATCTCATAAAGCTTTAAAATTACCAATATTTTTTTTTATATTTCAACATTAAAAAATATTTATAAAGTTTGTAAGTAAAAAACAAAATGTTTAAACTAACTTTGCTGTAATTACAAACGCTTTAGTAAAAAGTATAAAACTTTCGTACACTCACAGAAAGAAAGAAAGTCCACAAATACTTAAAATTATACCATTCTGCTCTAATAATTTATTTCTCCATATGTGTTCAAATCTTAACGTAAACCCTTTCAATACTTTAAGTTACCAATGTTATCACAACCTTGGTGGATTTTGAATCGAATGAATTTTGAAATTTCTCTCAGTGCATGTATTAATAATTAAAAATTAGTTATAAAGTATAAAATGTAAGAATTTATTGACTCAAAGGTTAATATTAAAACAGAAAACAAAAATAACAAGTCATAATGATTTAAATCATTGATTTTATTCTATTAATTGTGAATTAAATTTTAATTATAATTGCCAGTATATTGATGGCTTTCTTCACTCACTCATGACTTTAAGTTCTAGTTAGTTAAAGTAAAAAAAAAAAAAAACAATTAAAATTATATTTAAATATGTTTATTGCATCATTAAAAGTAAGTTAATGGAGTACATTTAAAACTAATTTTGTTGACCTTTTTATCTTTGTATCTTAAATTTTATTATAATATGCAAATTATTGGTTTTCAAATGTTCCTTTTATATGAATTTTTTTTTTTTTTTTAATAAACTTTGTCCGGGTTCACACACAGCAATTTTTCTGAGTTTATAGGAGAGAGAGGAGTAGAGAATACAAAACTTTTACATTCTCTTTACCTCTCTTGTCTACAAAGTCAGAATTGCGGAAAGAAAAATTGCTGTGTGTGAACCCCGACTTTGTAATTAAAGTTAATAATCTAACGTAAATGTATTTGAAAACACTTTGAAATTAATATAAATTGAAATATTGCCCTACAACAGATTTTAAGTTTTTTCCCGTTCGACATGTTATATGTATGACATATTTATGATGTGCCAAAGTCACTATGACGTTGTTCCCCGTTCCCAAATAAAGAAACATTATGACATTTTAAGAAATTTTCAGATATTTTGACATAATTCTTTAAGACGGCAATAGTACGAACGAAGTTACGACCAATCCTGAATATCCCTAGAGTAAAAAAACAGGTTCCCTGGGTCAGTGACAGGTCCCAGTTCCGGAACTATATATTATATATTTGACAGGTTATTTCTGTCAAATATATAATATCTCGAGTGTGTAAAAGTTTAAACAAATATAAACTTCTACAAATTAAGTCCGAATTCAAAGATTATTATATTCGTTTAAAGCTCTTACAATTAGAAAGATTTGTATGCATGTATTTTTTTTATACCCACCATCAAAAGATTGTTTAGGAATAGATAAAAGGCAAATGTAACCTCAAAAACAAATAAAAACCATGGTTCGCCCACTTTACCCGCCCACCTGCCATATGGGCGTTGTCCCCCACTTCACGCTCATCTCCCATATAAGGTAAAATTTCAATGAAATTTTACACATTAGTTCAAAGACGATCATAATCTCGACAACAAAAAATGGGCGGGGTCCGCCC
>MINK01003667.1:0-16727 GCA_001735545.1 Phormia regina
GTATTTTCTCTGTCAATTAATTTTAAAAATTTTTTATTTTGCTTTTCAAATTTATTTATAAAACTAAGACATAAATTATTAACAAACATAAAGGCTACACATTAACATATATTTTATATATGAACTTCAGTAGTGTTCTTATTTCTTTTTTATTGATTAAGATCAAGCCTTAAGTTCGGGAAGATAATCACTGGTACTAAATTTTTAAAAGAAATTTGTATTAAATACTTATAAGGAAAATACATTAATATGTTTTGCATTAGCACCATCTCAAAAGTAGAACAAAAACATTGTCGTTAATGTCCTTCTTTGTCCCTATTAGGGTTTAGATCGGGAGTTTGTGATGCCAATCTAAAACATTGACATCATTGTCGCTTAAAAATTTCGAGCTAAGCGACTTGAGTTCTTTGGATCGTTATCCTGTTGGAATTAATTATTTAAAGTTTAGTAACGTTGAAGCAAAAGGAATTCATTTTTCTTCCATACCCAATAATATGTACTACACATTCATAAATTTTACACACACACATTTATATTATATAGGGAATTTTATTTTGTTAATGATTTGTAGAATATTAAATTACACAAGTATTATCAATTGAATTGAATTTGTTAGTGGAGTTTTGAAAATGTTTGTTGAATAAAATTGCACGTGTTACCTCTCTTTGGTATAAACAATAAATTCAAATCAAATTGTTCTTTTTTTATTTGTAACATTTGTACAGGTTTGTTGGCCTAAATCATGTTAACAAGTTATTTTGCTTTCTAGTTTTTTTATATATGTTTTTATGAACATGCAAAGGTATCTAATAATATAATTTACATAATTTAAAAATTACAATATAATCAACAAGTATGTTGATTTGCAGAGAAAACAAATATTAAAATTATTGAAACAAAAAACTTTTTGAAGTTGATGATTATAAACAAAATAAAGAAATTTTAAATTGATTTATTTTATAATTTTGTAAGAATTTAAACTCATTAACTAGTTAATATTAATAAAATTGACAGTTGAATAATATAAAGATTAGCTTAGAAACATTATAATTTTTAATTTTAAATCCTGCTTATATTTCACATTTGTTTGCTGATTAAATTTGTTAATTATTCTCTTTATGTTATTAATAAAGTATTTCTTAAATCTCTAATCAACAAATGACACAATTTAAATCCCAATCACCAATACACTTTAACAAATTTAGTCTCATTATGGTAGATGATTTTATATTGTCTATTAATGATTTAATAGTATATGTGTATGTGTATGTTTGCAATTCAATGCAATCGTATCAAATTACAAACACATTAAATAATGACAATTAATTAACTTAAATACTTAACCAATTAACCTATATATTGTAATGCAATAAAATATCTGAACATGAAGATAAATACTCTAAAAACATTGTCATGTTAAAGTCCAGCATTAAAATCAAATGCAAATTTAATGTTTGTGATGACATTTCTATTGTAATAAAACTATTTTTCTCTATCATTTAGTATAGAATTGTTTTTTTATTTTTTTGTTAAAACTATTATGCAAATCACGTCTTTAAAGTAAAATCTTTGTTTTCTCTGTCTTTATTACTCTTTCTATTATTTGCTGTTTTTCTTTCTCTCTCTTTTTCTCTTTCTGTCTCACTAGTTTGTATCAATTGTCATTCACACTATTTTGTATCAATTGTCATTTGTAAACAAATTCAGGACAACAATTAAATTACAAATTGGATCAATCAACTAATTAAAATCAATGTATGTTTCTATGCAATTTATATGATTGTATTAGTATGTAAATACCTTCCTATATGTATGTGTAAATATATAGAAAATTCCTTTATTGTCCACCAAAACACATTTACATTAACAATTGATTTGTAGGAATATTTAATGCATCGATATGGAACAGAATTTGTTTACTTGTCTTTTGTTTGAAAAAAAAAAACTAAGTGAAATAGAAAAAAACTAATTGTTAAATTGAATAAATATCATTCATCAACAATTAAGGTGTAATTGAATGCCCAGCAAATTTATCAATCGGATTTTATTTATTTATTTACTAATTTATTTATTTATTTATTTATTTATTTTTATGTCACTATAATTTTATTCACAACGCATAATAAATTATCTCTCTTAACTATATTTATGAATTTTAGCACTTATTCAAATTTGGACTCTTTTCATGTTTTAATAAATTTTTGCATTTCTTATAAATATTCATGAAAGTTTCCCATTTCGCGGGTCCTCTTCCCTTCTCGAAATAAGCTAGAAACTTGTGCTCCTTCAAAACTGTTGAAAATACCATAGTAACACGCAGAAAAAGGACGTAGTCATACCATGATCACCACAACTATTCAATGTTTGTTTAGCCGTTTTTCATTTACTCATGAGAGCAACGTCTTTCCGTTTTATCATTTAATGATTAAACACAATCAAAATTTGAATATGGTTGACTGAATTATAGTATGTATTTAAACTTTATGTATGGAATCATATATATTGAAAGTCCAAACATTTAGTTAATTCTGCAATTAATAACTTAATTCTACAACCATTCAGATAATTTTACAATTTTGTTTAATTTTACAACCATTAAGCCAATATTTTTAATCCAGTAATTTGTTAATATATTAATTCTCATTTAGTTCTGATGTAAACAAATATCAATTAATAAAGTTTGTTTTAATTCAGTGTATGTGAAAAAATTGAATTATAAATATGATAAAATGGGATTATGACATGATTAGATTGAAGGAAATATTTAAGAAAAGGTTATAAACTTTACTAATAAATTATAGAATGATATCATAGTAATGATTACGTGCAAATATACTTATTGTTACCTGAAATCAAATATTAAAATCATAGTATGTTTATGGTCACCTAACCATACTTTTCTCACAAAATTATTTAAAACAAATGCGAACATTATACTCAGCTCGGCCAAATCAAGTATCAAATTTTACATTATATGGGACGAGTCGATCTTGCTTATATGCTTTTGTTTAAGAGATTTGTGTAGAAAACTATGAAATGAACCTATATTTTTTGAGCGATTGTACTCTTTTTTAACAGTAAACCTTATATAAGATAAATATTTGGGTCAAATTTCGTTTCCCTACATTGCGCCGTTGGATCCCTATCCTGTTTTCAACGGACATAACTAGATCCAAAATCAAACCCGGTAGAAAATAATTACACCATTATTTTTTGGAGAAAGCGCTATTATTTGATAAGATAATACATTTTTATTTGCTTGGTAAGGAAAACTTTTACTGGACTATTTTTTATATCTAGGTAATGTCATTTAAATCGATTAAATTTCAAAAAAAAAAATAATAATAATATTAATTTTATTGAAATAATTCTATATTCAATTCATTTCCTTAAGAAAAAATTATTTAATCATTTTTTCCGAAAATATAATATGTTGGATTAATTGTCAAAAAATGTAAATTATTTACTTAATAGTTAATTTTTTTGTAGAAAATATCAATTCAATTGTATTCTTAACTAAACTTAACTAAACACTTTATAAAATTTCATGGAAATCGTACCAGCCGCTTGGAAATTCCCGGGGGGTTATTGTGTTTTTCGTTTCGAAAAGAAAAGCTTTCGAAAATATATTCAAAGTACATTGACTTTCGAAAGAGTTTTCTTTTGAATCGGATTACACAATTTACATTTTATTTTGAAACGGGACACTGTGCATTGATAAACTTTATGGACCTCAGTTTAAAAGGTTTTAATAAAATAATATACACTATAAAACGCATAGATAACACCGTCAAGCTACATAATTTTCGGTACAAAATGCAGCTGTCCAGCCAGACCATATTAAAAACAAATGTGACATGTACACGAATTTATCCTAATAACTATCCTTGTGTTAGCTTTATCATTTTGCTTGTTTCACAAAACGTTAGGAAACTAAATTGTAGGATGATACCTGGAATATCAAGTCCTCAGCTAAATTTTAAATATATGAAATTTACATATAAATCTGCAATTGATCTGGCCAGACCAGTTCCTAAGACAAATCTTTAAGTACTCAGTTGGATATTTCTTTAAGACAATTTTATGACAGAATCAGAATCACTGCTGATATTGTCATTGTTGCCCATACAAAGTACATCATGACAACTGCTGACTTATTCATATATTTTGTCAAATTTCTTCAAGACTTAATCAGCATGATGTCAATAGTGCTGATAAATTTATGACATATTATGACATATATTTATAATGAAGACATTATTATTGTATTTAAAAAGTCAATGTATTGTCGGTGGTATTGTTTCCTTTTTTGATCACTACTGCTGACATGTCTTTAAGATGTCTTGATGAATAGAACTAAAAATATTAGCATAAAGTCAGATTGAATAAGATGCATTTATTAAAATAAGTAAAATTTTTGGAAATAATAGAAATTAATTTATTAAAACTACGTATTCTGATATAAATTCAAAGGCCTGTTATTATAACTTTTAAGATTTTTTTAGATTTTACGGGTCACTTTAACTTTTATAATAAAAGTTAAACCAAGTGACCAAAAAAATCTAAGTTTAAGGACATCTGACCATTAAATTTAATATTGCAATTCTAGATTTTCTAGTAATCTGTAAAAAAAGGTTTGACTTTGACATGTAGTCATCCCATATAAATATCTTCACATAATGACTTTGACAATATAAGTCACTTATGAAACTGTCTTTAAGACACAATTTCCAACTGGACATAAAGATCAAGTTGCTAAATTTTTAAAGACTTAAATGTATAAAATTTTTATAAAATTCTCACACCTTATGCGTTTGTTCTGATTCTGAATTTAACGATGTCCGTTCGCCTTGTAAACAAAGTACTAGTCACAATTTTAAAGATATCTTAACGAAATTTGAAAGGAATAGTTATTTTAGTACAGGTACGAAACCTATTGGGTATGATCAGTTCATTATTTCATCAGCCCCCACATAAATGTCCTCCAATATCTTTTCATAAAAATTGTTCGCTCTATTTTCTAGTTTTTACCATTTTTTTTTAAATATCGACATTTAACAGATGATATGTTTCGATTTTATTTTTGATAACATAAAATTTTATTTATTTTATTATTTTTTTTTCTCTAAAACAAAAAGATTCATTGGGTTTTAATCTGCAATCAAACTAATATCAAATGCCGGTAGTTAAAATTGTATGAGAAACAAATATTTCCTATCATTTTATTTTTATTTTTCTCTTGTAGTTATTTTGTTACAACAAAATGTCATCACAAAATGTAATGAATGTTAATCACATCCATTTAACTATTTTGCAAAATTAATGAAGATGGTTACTATAAACTAAACTACAGAACATAAAAATAACAAAAAAATAAAATCTCGTATCGAAAAAATCAAATAAAAGAAATCCAGATTAAATTGAAATAACTACCCTCTATACCCTATAAATGGGTTAATTCTATTGTCAAGAGACAGAGATTTAAAAAACACCAGAAAAAAATAAAATAATAGCACAGGGAAGTTAAATATAACTAAAACTAGTAAAATAAAAAAATAGTCGATTGAACCTCTAATGCAATTATCACTTATTGACAGCAATTACTTGTGATGTTGTGCAGCTTTGGTATAAAAAAAAATATAAAAAATATTGAAGTAATAAAATTTGTAAAAAAACACCAAGTTGTGAGTTGATTTTCACCTACTAACTACTAACAACAATTATTAGAAGTGTGTTTACATAGACATAGTTACTACACAATAATGTTAACGCCAAAGAAGAGTGTTGTAGGTAAAATGTTTCCGTTTCCGCTAAAGCCAAACACAGAAGCACAAAATCAACAAAAAAAAAACAACGACAGTCTTTATTCGAAAGGAATACTTTTATAGGCAAAAAACAAACACCCCATTAAATTACTGTTGCATATTTTTAATGTGACATAGTGGGTCTTTTTATACAAAAAATTACATTCACTTTCGTAAAGAAAATTGACGGTAAATTTCTCTTTCCAAGGAAAATATAAGAAAAATTTCGCTTTATATAAAATTTACGATAAATTTTATCTTTAAGTTTCGCTTTTGCGAAAATTTACGATAATTTTTCTCTTTATATAGAAAAATCACGATATATTTTATTTCTATAGAAAATTTTCGATAAATTTTCTTTCTATAGAGAATTTACGATAAAATATCTTTCTATAAAAAATTTATACAAAATTTTCTTTCTATAGAAAACTTGCAATAAATTTTTTTATAGAAAATTTGCGATGAATTTTCTTTCTGTAGAAAATT
This sequence comes from Phormia regina, assembly GCA_001735545.1. NCBI lineage: Eukaryota > Metazoa > Arthropoda > Insecta > Diptera > Calliphoridae > Phormia > Phormia regina. Next base: position 6,291 of record MINK01003667.1, read on the forward strand.
TTAAATAAAATTATTTTCTTTAGAAAATTTACAATAATGTCTTTCCATAGAAAATTTACAATAAAATGTCTGTCTATAGAAAATTTACGATAAATTTTGTTCTCATAGAAAATTTACGATAAATTTTCTTCTCATAGAAAATTTACGATAAATATTCCTTCAATAGAAAATTTACGATAAAATTTCTTTCTATAGATAATTTACGATAAAATTTGCTTTCTATTGAAAATTTACGATAAAATTTGCTTTCTATTGAAAATTTACGATAAAATTTGCTTTCTTTATAGAAAATTTACGAACAAATTTCTTTTTTATAGAAAATTTACGAACAAATTTCTTTTTTTAGAAAATTTACGATATTTTTTTATAGAAATTTTACGATATTTTTTTATAGAAATTTTACGATTAATTCTTTTTTTTATAGAAAATTTATGATTAATTATTTTGTTATAAAAAATTACGACCATTTTTCTTTTATAGAAAACTTACAGTAAATTTTCTCTTTATGGCTTTCCATCAGTTTTCTTTTTATAGAAAATTTACGATAAAATTTGCTTTTTCTTATTCTATAAAATTCGCGATAAATTTTCTTTTGGTAGAAAATTTACGATTTCTTTTTCCTTGACCGTTTTTTTTTTCTAAAAAAATGGCGATAAATTTTGTTTTTCCAAAAAAATGGCAGTAATATGTCCTTTTTATAGAAAATTTTCACAAAATTTTATTTTATTAAAAGTTGTCTCTATATTTTCTTTTCTTTAACATAATTCTCGTCAATTTTGTTATTTTTTGTTTTAATTGAATCCACTGTACCTCAAACACTTTAAGTGGTTTGAGTATGATGATGATAGGTTCTATAGATTTTTTGTTGTTCTCTTTTTATTTTTGTTTTTATATTCGTTTTTGTTATTGTGTATGGTTAGTGTCATTGTACTGATAAATGGTTTTAGATACCTGCATATAAGTGCTATTGTCTGTCTGTCTGTCTGACGCCATGTCTATCTCACCATTCTTCTTCGTATTCACTAAAACTAAATTGCTTATGTATGAATGTATTTTATACACATATGTAGATTTCATTATATGTATGTACAAATACATAAGTATGTGTAAATGTTTGTATATATTAAAATGATTTAAATGAATGTGCATTTATTTGTTTGTTTGTTCGTTTGTCTGTTGTTGCCTCTTCTATTTATCACTTTTGTATATTTGATGACTACTTTTTCGTAACATTTCAGTACGAGATGACGATGATGATGGCGCTATTGGTTTCTACCTCCTGTAGCGAGGGGCCAAGAGATGAGCTGGAGGTTTTTGTGATAAATGCTTGAATTTTGCAGGGTTTCATAGTGTTTTATGTTTGCATAAGATTAGCCCATAAGTGTCTGCCATTGAGTGTAAATGACATGTTGTGATTTACCGCTGTAAAATTGGTATTTGTTCTACACTTACCGCTCACATGCACTTACATACTTGTATTTATGTATGTATATTGTATATAGATTTGAAATATATACACAAATAAAATTACATTACGTATACAAGGTATTAAAGTAAATGCAATTGTTTGAAGGATTTCTTTTATCTGAGTAAATACGTATGTGTATATGTAAGTGTATGTATGTAAATGTATAGAAGTACGTATGTAAATGATTAAATTAAAGTTTAATTTTTACAAAGAAAATAATAAAATGGATTACGTTAAGTACTTGTAATGGAAGAAAAGTTTGTTAAACTTTTATGGAAAGAAAAAAAATATTGGGTCAAATTGCTTTTTGTATTGAAGTAAATGCATCTGATTCAATTGCATTTTTACTTTGAAATATAAGATTTATTACCATTTTTAAAGAGTATAGGAAGTAATTTATTTATTTTTAAATTTAAATGCAATAGAATTTATTAGAATAATTTTTACTTCTGTAAATTATACTTCAGTATCTTTCTACGAGATCTTCATAAGGACTTTAGTCTTCTAAATCATCATCTAATTAAATTATGACTAACAGTATGAATACAAAAATGCTGTACTTAATTCTGTACGATTAATTATTTGTTAACTTTTGATTAATAATTCACAATAACGCTACATGCCACGTATTACATGAAGGCATAATAAGTTTTCATATAATCATCAATGTAGGAGTTCAGCGGAGTTGTCCACTGTCTGCTATGGATTTCAATAAAGCCATTGAAAACATCATATCAAAGGCATGTCAATTTCTGCCTTAGTGACCTGGACTGCTTTAGTCCTCGTAAATGTAATTACATGCTGTCAAAACTAATTGATATAAAAGTCAAAACAGCAGAGTATGATCTTAAAATAAATTTACTTAAAACCAAAGTCATGTGTATCAATGCACCATAAACAAATGGAACATATCCAGTCCTTTATTTATTAATAAGCTTGCTGTAAGCAAACGAAGGCTCTAAATCGATGTACTAATTAGTATAAAAAATCCTGAAAAGCATATGGTCAACTCAACCATTTGTTTTGGTCATTCTGAATTTCAATTCTAAAAAAACTTTGTTAACTGGATTACATTTGTCATATGCTCCCTAGCCTGGTAAAATCTTTCCTTGTAATAGCTAAACTAGTTTTACTTAAAATGCAAACTGAACAAAAAAATTAATCGAGCTTAAAAACAAGTGGAGTAAAACTTTTAATTGGAATAATTCTGGAAGAGATCTGATATCTCCTTAAAAACCAACAGGAAATAATCTCAAAATATCATTGGAATTAATATCCGGTTTTTCAAAAATAATTTAAAAACAGACCACGTGAAATCCATCTTGAATCCAGCTATTTTAAATTTCCTACCCTTATATTAAAGTAAACCGTTCGACACAGAATCACTTTCTGAATCGATTTAATCATGTCCGTCCGTCCATCTGGTTGGCTGGACGGCTGGCTAGCTGCCTATTTAAAGCTTTTACGCAAAGTACAGGTCGAAATTTTAGAGATAATTTGATGAAATTTGGTACATATGATTTTGTTGGCACAAGGACGAAGCCTATTGATTTTGGTTATGATCAGCTTTTATACTTTAACGTGTATAATCCAATAAAACAGTTCTCATATAAGACCCAATTTCGGGAATTACCAAAAAGTGCATGAATATATACGAATCTTAGTAATATTCTGAAATCGTATTTTATATTTTTCACTTAATACAATTATAGGTCCAAAACTGGCTCCTTCCCGAATTTTTATATATATAGGCTATGGTGTAGGGTATCATATGGTCGGGCTTGACCAACTCTCGTAACGTTCCTGACTGACTGATTCATCTTCCCACAACCCAAACGACTGAAACAGAGAGACGAAATTTGGAACACAGTTAGATCTTCCTCTATATAGATCCACTAAGACAGGATTTTTGGAAATTCGAATGTTTAGGGAGTAAAATAGGGTAAAATCGGTAGCCTTATAACTCGCAAACTAATAATGATACAAAAAAAGTTTAAGATTTAATCATTTGGTGTTTTTTTTTTTTTAAATCGGCCGTTTTAGGGAGCAACCGGGTAAAAACTGTATTTTGGTACTTTTTTGGCATCATAAGTATCTTTGAAACCAATCAACATACAGATAAAATTTATGTTGTATTCATAACTTATCAAAACCAACAAATACAAGTTTGGTACTTTATAGAAATTCGAACGTTTAAGGGTAAAAATCGTACCTATTTTTGGAACATTTTTTATAAAACATTTTTTTTTTATATTTATTGAAATGTTCAAATGAGGATTTTAAGGTGGGATATTACTACAATTTAGAAATTTATTGGAATAAAATATAAGAATTCACAAAAGTGCAATTTGTGGTACTTAAAGATTACATGGTCCTGTAGGTAAGAATTCAAGAGAATGAACTTTGTGGTACTTCTTTTAAATTCCTGTAATATTTAACCTAGAAACATGAAATTAAGAACATGTGGTACGAAGTGAATGGAAATTCATAACAGGGGACTTTGTGGTACTTTTTTGTTCTTCTAATGGTACTTTTTGAATTTCCTGTAATATTTAACCTAAGCTTTTCTTTGCAACTATTTTGTTTTTCTAATGGTAGTTTTTGATTTATTTATAATTATGGACCTAGAAAGATTAAATTAATCATATAAAGTCCTAAATGAATGTAAATCCACAAGGGGGGATTTTATGGTGCCCTTTTGTTCTGATGATACCTTTTAAATTTTCTATAATTTTTAATTTAGAAACATTATCCTAAGTTAATGAAAATCCATTAGGGAACATTGTGGTACTTTTTCGTTCATATCATGGTTAATTATATGTTCCATGTCATGTTGAAACATCCTTTACTGTAGAAAAAATTTTTATAAAAAATTAATTTTAATTTATATTATTATTAAATAAAAACTGCGCAACGCCGGGTCAATCAGCTGGTAAACTATAAAGATTTACACCTTCATCTAAAAATTATTATACATCCTTAATAGAATACTATTTGTATATAACAAAAGATTTTTGTAATATTCTTTAGGCAAATACTATATTCACAAAAAACTACTTTGAGAGTATTTCTTTTATTCCCTTTGAAATTTACAGCTATTTCCATAACTTTAAAATTAAATCTAAGAAAAAAAAAGGTATAAGAAAAGGCTTGAATTATTGCACCTTTAAAAGGTTGGCAACAAATTCTTAATACACATTTTTATTCACAAGTTGTTATTATTGTTGTTATCATTGTCATTATTTTTTGTTGTTGTTGTTTTTGCTGTTTGTCAGTTTACACTTCAACATGACAATGATGAAAACCTTTAACAATATTGTGCATGTCCTTTTTTTGTTATTTCTTCTCTTTACTACTATTACTGCTGTGTAGGGTCTTAATATAAAAACAAATGTCCTTTGGAAACCATGAACAAGTCTAACGCGACATTTATTTCCTGCAACAAGAAATCTACACACTTAGTTACTAGAAGTAAATATAAAAAGAAAAAGGTCTATAAAAACTTAGGAAAAAAGTGTCCTTATGTTTATGAACATACTGTAAATAAGTTCATACAAAATACCAGGGAGTTTGTTGTTTTTTTTCTCCTTTCTAGTCAGACTGTCTCTTATGGCTGGTTTAGCATTTATTCCCTTTAACATTAAATGGTAAATGCGAGGTGTATATTATAACAAAAACAACTAAAACAAAATACAGGATAGCACAAGGACAAAAGTAAAAATAGTATGGAAAAAAATCCTTTTTCTTTTTTTTTTGTTTTTGTTAACTCTTATGACAGGATACGGATACACTACTTAGCTATTGGCAAGCAATGTTTCCGTTTCCCCAGCTGCAGTTCATTTCTCTGCCCTAAGTTGTTGTCATTCTTGTTGTTGTTGTTGTTTTATTTTTCTAGTAATAATATTTTTATTTTTGCTGTAGATCCTATGCAGCCTCTTGTTTTCTTTTTGTGCGAGTATGTCTGTTTTCCTCTTCATTCTATTAAACCGCCAGAGTGCCTTGTTGGCTTTTAAAGCCAAAGTAGTATTTGTTTTGTTGGATTTCATCTAGCATTTTTTTGCTATATTTATTTCTGCAGTTCTTTTTAGTGGCAATTTTTTGCTTTCGCATTTAGCATGAATCCATGAATATTTGTATCTTGTCATCATTGTATGCATTATTTTCCATGCAATAAAATAAAGCCAACGTCGAGGATTTCTTTTTTTTTTTTTTTTTTTTTTTTTTTTTTTTTGTTTTTGGCGTTCGTCATCTTTATTTGCAAATAGTGGCTGGTATCTTGTTGCTTGGTTTGTAGCACTGTTTGCATTAAAAGTTGTGGCAGTATATGCCAGTTGTGTCCTTAATTAAAAGTGACATTTGCCTTGATGTTGGCAGTAATGCGTAAAATTGAGACACATATTTTATTTTCCATTTACGATTATGGTTAATTTTATTTTGTGCATCAAACCAGATTTACAACGATTTATGAGTCATTTTTCTTTATTCCTATTTGTTGAGTGGAAGAAAAATTAAAAAAAATATATATGAAGTTTGTTGAATTATTTTTTGCTTGCAAAATGAAGTTTTATTAATTGGCACTATGAAAACTTCGTATATACATATGCGAAATTAATTCAAATAAAAAAGAATGTTAAATCCGGCTTGTCCGAATTTATATATCCACCATCAACTTGGTGGTAAAGTGATTAGAACACTCCCATTTTTTTTGTTTTCCATGTTTCTATTGATCCTTGAACTATTTGTACAAAATTTCGTTATCCTACAAGCAGGACATCCTGTTTGTACCATTCGAAATCTATCCTGCTTTCAACAGATAGACGGACGAATATAAATAGATCGACTCAGAATGTAATCAGTAGCCAGAAAATAAATATTTTATATAGTCTTAGATGAATCGACATATGACACACGAATTGACACAATTGATATACTCCTCCCCCCTTCTTTTTGGTGCTGGATATAAAAGCCAAAACTTGTGAGAAATTAAATATTTATTGGAGTATTTATTTCAGTTCAATAATTAAAAAAATCTACTAAATATATTATTACTGCATTATGAGTTTGTGCTGCTATTTGCAGTGTTGAAAGTATATCGTTCAGCTCAGAAACACTCCTGATGTCCGTCCGTCCGTCCGTCTATCCAACATGATGTAAACTGTGTTAAAAGTTGCATTTAATTGAATTTTGAAAATTAGAAAGCATTTTATTATTTGCTTTTTAATTTTCAAAATTGGGTACTAAATTGAAGTAAAAAAGTTCCAAGAGCAAGGTTATGTTGGTTTCTTGTATGTAGCTGACAAATATTTATTTTTTTTCATTTTGGAAAAGAATAAAACGAAAGAATTTGCATAAATTTAAATTTATTTTAAATAGAAGGCCAATAGCCTATGTTGCTAGTGCTTTAATTATATATTTATTGTAGTTTTAATTATAATAAATATTAAAATAAATAAATAAATAAATAAATAAAAAAATAAATAAAATTTTAAATAGAAAGCAATTTAGAGTGATTCCATGTCAAAACGGACAGCAATCGGATTTAACATCTCCGATTTCAATGAAATTATAGACAAAAATATTATCTTCATAACGATATATACATAGTTTCTTTACATCAAAAGTTCAAAGGCCAAAGTTGGAGATAAAAAAATTAAAACTTTTATAGCTCAAAAACCAGTATTTCTAAAATTCTTAAAAAACTATATGTTGTTAACATAATTTTTCTCTATATGGATATAAAATTTTAAGTTGGAACCTTATTTAGTTTTGGAGTTATGGAGAAAAATAAGATCTAATTATAAATAACTTCTAAACTATAGAAAATAAAATGTTACTAAAATTAGTTTTAAAAACCAGGACATAAACTTAAAAACGATATATAGTGAGTTACTTTAGCTGAAAAGATCAACGATCAAAATAAGACATATAAGAAATAAGATATATCTCCGAAAACTATGGTTTTAAAATGCTAAAAAGATTATATAATATTAGTATAACACTACTTTATGTTTGTGCCAAATTTTATGTTGGACACTCATTTAGTTCAAATGCTATGTAACAAAACGTGAACTGAACTTTCAAAGTATACAAATGTTTTACTCGTCCTTTTAGAGTCAACTTGCTTTTCTATTAAATGAAATGAAAATAAGAATTGTACAATGTATACTTTAAGAGTTATGAGCAACAAAGTGTGATTGCTTTTGGAAAAAAAACCAATCGCATTTTGATTTTTAAAATGTCATGGTTGATCATAGAGTTTTTATTGTTTTTATGTTTAATTGATAATATAATTTAAATCAAAGAAAAATATAATTTTTATTCTTTTAAGCACTACTTATAAAGTTCTTGACCTTTTTTTACAACCTTTTCATCTGAGATTAGATAGTTGTTTCAGCCACTTTTTGGGAAAAGCCTCTCCATCTCCTTTTAAAATCTTCAATATTTTGGAACACGAATATCTCTTCACTGGTCTTAGCGCTAGATAATACAGAGAATTGACCTCTCTTAGTACTAAAACTATGTAATTGTTTTGACACCACTCCAGGGCATTCTAAGGTAGTAACAAGATGCCAAATCAGACCAAAAATATGTAGACCCATTGTACTCTCTTACGAAAGTAAAACATATTTTTTTCAAAAATTTTTTGTTGTATTTTTCAATATTTATAGTACCTACTGTAACAAATAACTTGTTTCTTTTGCCGCAACTGCATAAATTTTGCAAACCATGATTTCGTTAGGAAACTTCGACTGCTTTTTGGTGTCAACTTATCTTAACATATCCTTAAGAATCATAAGCATAATAGATTTTACCAGAAAACTGCAAAAAAATCTGTCAGTACATACGATTCGTCGTATATTTTATAACATGAACTGTTTTGTATGAAATTTTATTTTAATTTCGTTGCCCTATTCTTGGCTTCAAAATTTGTTTACAGTAATCCAGTTTTAAACATTTTGGACTTTGTATTTTTTTAACACCATATTACCAATAACTTTTCGCACTAAATAGCCCTAGTACTGTGCTAACAGGGCTGCTTTTCAACCAGATGTTTTCAATATGCTTCTAATTTTCTTAGTCTTCAAAATATTATGTGGACCTTCTTTCTCACCGAACCTTATTTCATATCAATGGTCGCATTATCCTGATATTACACACAGAGAAAAAATATGGTTCTGGTGACCATAAACATACTATGGCTGTAATATATGATTCCAGGTTACAATTAGTATTTTTGTACGTAATCATTATTATGATTCCATTTTATCATTTATTGCTAAAATTTATAACCTTACTAATAACTTTTAGTAAAGTTTACAACAATTGGGCTGAAATAATTATTTTGGCACAAGGACGAAGTCTTCACTAATCCTCCCGAATAGGGGTTTAACGACCATAAATGCATTAAATATAGCAATTTTTTAGTAAAATTTAGTGCAAATAAGTGTTATCATAATTTCATCAACATCAAGGTCTATAATTGACCGTAACTCTTATATAAATTACTGTTCCATATATACATACGTCCATTATGTTTGTAGTAATAAAATCAACTATTGTAGTATGAATAGAGGGAGTGTTTGTAAACATTAGACTTAAATTTTACTAAGTAGCAAGTTGCAGGAGAGAACTCTGCAGAGAGTTTGTTCGGCTAAAGAATGAATTAACTGTTTAAAAATGAATTATATTTGGTAAAATTTCTTCAGACCATGATGATAAAAAAGGAAAATTAAATTTAACACTTTTTTTGAAAAATAATTTTTCCTTAAAAATTTACTTCTTTTCTTCTTCTTGAAAAATAATTTTTCCTTAAAAATTTACTTCTTTTCTTCACTATGCATAGTGGTTCCAAAACGGAATTTTCTTGTAATAATTCTGTGACTTTAGAACTGCTGAATGTATTTAACTGAAAATTCACATGGACAATCCTGAGGTGCATAGCAATTGATTTGTGGGAGGACAGGTTCGTAGCATATCTGGCGGACGAGGGGTGGACCTACAAAATTGATCTTGAGTATGAAATTTTTTAAAAAATCGCCAAAATTTTATTTATGATTTTATTGAAAAAAATGGCACTAAGATAGTCCTTATAATTCTCTACAAAAAAATACTTTTACATGTGTGTGTTATCTCACTTATTTTTAGAGATATTTGGAACAAAGTAAAATTTTGACCCATTTTTAAACACGTTTTTTTTTTTTTCTTTTTCAAAAATGTGGTAATAGTTTTTCACTTTAAAATCCATTATTTTCTTCGCGACCATAAAATGTTTCATTTTGCTAAAAGAATGCTTAATATAAATGCATGTAAAACATATACGAGGGCAGTTGCGGTAACAGTCTCTCCGCTAACAATATAAGAATTTCGTTAATTTTAATTTTTGTGTTTTTAGTTTTTTGTGGAGCACAGAAATGTCAAAGCTGATGTTAAAATAAAAATACCTTAGGAAGTTACCTTCATATGTTGGCTAAACACTAGGGTATCCAATTATTCGGGGTTTCAGATTATTCAGTTTATTTGACAAATAATTATTTGAGGTTTTAAGTTTATCGGTTAATAACCGATTAATGCCAAATTATTCGATTAATCGAGTTGTTTAAGTAATAGAAATTAGACTATAAATAATGCTATTTATAAAATTTAATCTATTGAAATAGTTATTTAGAGACTTATTATAGATAATATAGGGTCTGTCTTAATAGATTTATCACCCATCTGTAAAAATGTATGCTTGATAAAGCTTTACTAACTTTTTCTTATGGAAATTTACATACAAAGAGTTAGTAAACCTTTATCAAACATAAATTATTTTTTTGTGAATACGGCTGTTAATCTTTCAATGTTGCATTATGTTAAATAAAGTGTCCCAGTAAACAAATAATATTCAGAGGAGTAAGTAAGAACCTTAACGTGGAATCCAGAGATGCAAAGTCGGATGATTCCAATAAATGTTCCATTTTTGATACCTA